>CAWVNZ010001659.1:0-74653 GCA_963930735.1 Dioctria linearis | reverse complement strand
AAAATTTGCGACAGTAAAAAATTATTTTGTGAGAAATTTACTATAGAAAAGGCAATCCCTGGCGCAATTAAAATTTGCTACAGTAAAAAATTATTTTTTGAATAATTTACTATAGAAAAGGCAATCCCTGGGATATTTAAAATTTGCGACAGTAGAAAATTATTTTTTGAATAATTTACTATAGAAAACGCAATCCCTGGCGCAATTAAAATTTGCGACAGTAGAAAATTATTTTTTGAAAAGTTTACTATAGAAAAGGCAATCCCTGGCGCAATTAAAATTTGCGACAGTAAAAAATTATTTTTTGAAAAATTTACTGTAGAAAAGGCAATCCCTGGCGCAATTAAAATTTGCGACAGTTGAAAGTTATTTTTTGAATAATTTACTATAGAAAAGGCAATCCCTGGCGCAATTAAAATTTGCGACAGTTGAAAATTATTTTTTGAATAATTTACTATAGAAAAGGCAATCCCTGCCGTATTTAAAATTTGCGACAGTAGAAAATTATTTTTTGAATAATTTACTATAGAAAAGGCAATCCCTGGCGTATTTAAAATTTGCGACAGTAAAAAATAATTTTTGAAATATTTACTATAGAAAAGGCAATCCCTGGCGTAATTAAAATTTGTGACAGTTGAAAATTATTTTTTGAATAATTTACTATAGAAAAGGCAATCCCTGGCGTAATTAAAATTTGCGACAGTAGAAAATTATTTTTTGAAAAGTTTACTATAGAAAAGGCAATCCCTGGCGCAATTAAAATTTGCGACAGTAGAAAATTATTTTTTGAATAATTTACTATAGAAAAGGCAATCCCTGGCGAAATTAAAATTTGCGACAGTAAAAAATTATTTTTTGAATAATTTACTATAGAAAAGGCAATCCCTGGCGTATTTAAAATTTGCGACAGTAAAAAATTAATTTTTGAAAAATTTACTGTAGAAAAGGCAATCCCTGGCGCAATTAAAACTTGCGACAATAGAAAATTATTTTTTGAAAAATTTACTGTAGAAAAGGCAATCCCTGTCGCAATTAAAATTTGCGACAGTAGAAATATATTTTTTGAATAATTTACTATAGAAAAGGCAATCCCTGGAGTAATTAAAACTTGCGTCAGTAAAAAATTATTTTTTGAATAATTTACTATAGAAAAGGCAAACCCTGTCGTAATTAAAATTTGCGACAGTAGAAAATTATTTTTTGAAAAGTTTACTATAGAAAAGGCAATCCCTGGCGCAATTAAAATTTGCGACAGTAGAAAATTATTTTTTGAATAATTTACTATAGAAAAGGCAATCCCTGGCGCAATTAAAATTTGCGACAGTAGAAAATTATTTTTTGAATAATTTACTATAGAAAAGGCAATCCCTGGCGTAATTAAAATTTGCGACAGTATAAAATTATTTTTTGCAAAATTTACTGTAGAAAAGGCAATCCCTGGCGCAATTAAAATTTGCGACAGTAGAAAATTATTTTTTGAAAAATTTACTATAGAAAAGGCAATCCCTGGCGTAATTAAAATTTGCGACAGTTGAAAGTTATTTTTTGAATAATTTACTATAGAAAAGGCAATCCGTGGCGTAATTAAAATTTGCGACAGTAGAAAATTATTTTTTGAAAAGTTTACTATAGAAAAGGCAATCCCTGGCGCAATTAAAATTTGCGACAGTAGAAAATTATTTTTTGAATAATTTACTATAGAAAAGGCAATCCCTGGCCAAGTTAAAATTTGCGACAGTAAAGAATTATGTTTTGAATAATTTACTATAGAAAACGCAATCCCTGGCGTATTTAAAATTTGCGACAGTAAAAAATTAATTTTTGAAAAATTTACTGTAGAAAAGGCAATCCCTGGCGCAATTAAAACTTGCGACAGTAGAAAATTATTTTTTGAAAAATTTACTGTAGAAAAGGCAATCCCTGGCGCAATTAAAATTTGTGACAGTAGAAAATTATTTTTTGAATAATTTACTATAGAAAAGGCAATCCCCGGAGTAATTAAAACTTGCGTCAGTAAAAAATTATTTTTTGAATAATTTACTATAGAAAAGGCAATCCCTGTCGTAATTAAAATTTGCGACAGTAGAAAATTATTTTTTGAAAAGTTTACTATAGAAAAGGCAATCCCTGGCGCAATTAAAATTTGCGACAGTAGAAAATTATTTTTTGAATAATTTACTATAGAAAAGGCAATCCCTGGCGCAATTAAAATTTGTGACAGTAGAAAATTATTTTTTGAATAATTTACTATAGAAAAGGCAATCCCTGGCGTAATTAAAATTTGCGACAGTATAAAATTATTTTTTGCAAAATTTACTGTAGAAAAGGCAATGCCTGGCGCAATTAAAATTTGCGACAGTAGAAAAATATTTTTTGAATAATTTACTATAGAAAAGGCAATCCCTGGCGTAATTAAAATTTGCGACAATAAAAAATTATTTTTTCAATAATTTACTATAGAAAAGGCAATCCCTGGCGTAATTAAAATTTGCGACAGTTGAAAATTATTTTTTGAATAATTTACTATAGAAAAGGCAATCCCTGGCGCAATTAAAATTTGCGACAGTAGAAAATTATTTTTTGAATAATTTACTATAGAAAAGGCAATCCCTGGAGTAATTAAAATTTGCGACAGTAAAAAATTATTTTGTGAGAAATTTACTATAGAAAAGGCAATCCCTGGCGCAATTAAAATTTGCTACAGTAAAAAATTATGTAAAATTATTTTTTCAATAATTTACTATAGAAAAGGCAATCCCTGGCGTAATTAAAATTTGCGACAGTTGAAAATTATTTTTTGAATAATTTACTATAGAAAAGGCAATCCCTGGCGCAATTAAAATTTGCGACAGTAGAAAATTATTTTTTGAATAATTTACTATAGAAAAGGCAATCCCTGGAGTAATTAAAATTTGCGACAGTAAAAAATTATTTTGTGAGAAATTTACTATAGAAAAGGCAATCCCTGGCGCAATTAAAATTTGCTACAGTAAAAAATTATTTTTTGAATAATTTATTATAGAAAAGGCAATCCCTGGGATATTTAAAATTTGCGACAGTAGAAAATTATTTTTTGAATAATTTACTATAGAAAACGCAATCCCTGGCGCAATTAAAATTTGCGACAGTAGAAAATTATTTTTTGAAAAGTTTACTATAGAAAAGGCAATCCCTGGCGCAATTAAAATTTGCGACAGTAGAAAATTATTTTTTGAATAATTTACTGTAGAAAAGGCAATCCCTGGCGTAATTAAAATTTGCGACAGTATAAAATTATTTTTTGCAAAATTTACTGTAGAAAAGGAAATCCCTGGCGCAATTAAAATTTGCGACAGTAAAAAATTATTTTTTGAAAAATTTACTGTAGAAAAGGCAATCCCTGGCGCAATTAAAATTTGCGACAGTTGAAAGTTATTTTTTGAATAATTTACTATAGAAAAGGCAATCCCTGGCGCAATTAAAATTTGCGACAGTTGAAAATTATTTTTTGAATAATTTACTATAGAAAAGGCAATCCCTGGCGCAATTAAAATTTGCGACAGTAGAAAATTATTTTTTGAAAAATTTACTATAGAAAAGGCAATCCCTGGCGTAATTAAAATTTGCGACAATTGAAAGTTATTTTTTGAATAATTTACTATAGAAAAGGCAATCCGTGGCGTAATTAAAATTTGCGACAGTAGAAAATTATTTTTTGAAAAGTTTACTATAGAAAAGGCAATCCCTGGCGCAATTAAAATTTGCGACAGTAGAAAATTATTTTTTGAATAATTTACTATAGAAAAGGCAATCCCTGGCCAAATTAAAATTTGCGACAGTAAAGAATTATGTTTTGAATAATTTACTATAGAAAAGGCAATCCCTGGCGTATTTAAAATTTGCGACAGTAAAAAATTAATTTTTGAAAAATTTACTGTAGAAAAGGCAATCCCTGGCGCAATTAAAACTTGCGACAGTAGAAAATTATTTTTTGAAAAATTTACTGTAGAAAAGGCAATCCCTGGCGCAATTAAAATTTGCGACAGTAGAAAATTATTTTTTGAATAATTTACTATAGAAAAGGCAATCCCCGGAGTAATTAAAACTTGCGTCAGTAAAAAATTATTTTTTGAATAATTTACTATAGAAAAGGCAATCCCTGTCGTAATTAAAATTTGCGACAGTAGAAAATTATTTTTTGAAAAGTTTACTATAGAAAAGGCAATCCCTGGCGCAATTAAAATTTGCGACAGTAGAAAATTATTTTTTGAATAATTTACTATAGAAAAGGCAATCCCTGGCGCAATTAAAATTTGCGACAGTAGAAAATTATTTTTTGAATAATTTACTATAGAAAAGGCAATCCCTGGCGTAATTAAAATTTGCGACAGTATAAAATTATTTTTTGCAAAATTTACTGTAGAAAAGGCAATCCCTGGCGCAATTAAAATTTGCGACAGTAGAAAAATATTTTTTGAATAATTTACTATAGAAAAGGCAATCCCTGGCGTAATTATAATTTGCGACAATAAAAAATTATTTTTTCAATAATTTACTATAGAAAAGGCAATCCCTGGCGTAATTAAAATTTGCGACAGTTGAAAATTATTTTTTGAATAATTTACTATAGAAAAGGCAATCCCTGGCGCAATTAAAATTTGCGACAGTAGAAAATTATTTTTTGAATAATTTACTATAGAAAAGGCAATCCCTGGAGTAATTAAAATTTGCGACAGTAAAAAATTATTTTGTGAGAAATTTACTATAGAAAAGGCAATCCCTGGCGCAATTAAAATTTGCTACAGTAAAAAATTATTTTTTGAATAATTTACTATAGAAAAGGCAATCCCTGGGATATTTAAAATTTGCGACAGTAGAAAATTATTTTTTGAATAATTTACTATAGAAAACGCAATCCCTGGCGCAATTAAAATTTGCGACAGTAGAAAATTATTTTTTGAAAAGTTTACTATAGAAAAGGCAATCCCTGGCGCAATTAAAATTTGCGACAGTAGAAAATTATTTTTTGAATAATTTACTGTAGAAAAGGCAATCCCTGGCGTAATTAAAATTTGCGACAGTATAAAATTATTTTTTGCTAAATTTACTGTAGAAAAGGAAATCCCTGGCGCAATTAAAATTTGCGACAGTAGAAAATTATTTTTTGAATAATTTACTATAGAAAAGACAATCCCTGGCGTAATTAAAATTTGCGACAGTAAAAAAATAATTTGTGAGAAATTTACTATAGAAAAGGCAATCCCTGGGATATTTAAAATTTGCGACAGTAAAAAATTATTTTTTGAAAAATTTACTGTAGAAAAGGCAATCCCTGGCGCAATTAAAATTTGCGACAGTTGAAAGTTATTTTTTGAATAATTTACTATAGAAAAGGCAATCCCTGGCGCAATTAAAATTTGCGACAGTTGAAAATTATTTTTTGAATAATTTACTATAGAAAAGGCAATCCCTGGCGTATTTAAAATTTGCGACAGTAGAAAATTATTTTTTGAATAATTTACTATAGAAAAGGCAATCCCTGGCGTATTTAAAATTTGCGACAGTAAAAAATAATTTTTGAAAAATTTACTATAGAAAAGGCAATCCCTGGCGTAATTAAAATTTGCGACAGTTGAAAATTATTTTTTGAATAATTTACTATAGAAAAGGCAATCCCTGGCGTAATTAAAATTTGCGACAGTAGAAAATTATTTTTTGAAAAGTTTACTATAGAAAAGGCAATCCCTGGCGCAATTAAAATTTGCGACAGTAGAAAATTATTTTTTGAATAATTTACTATAGAAAAGGCAATCCCTGGCGAAATTAAAATTTGCGACAGTAAAAAATTATTTTTTGAATAATTTACTACAGAAAAGGCAATCCCTGGCGTATTTAAAATTTGCGACAGTAAAAAATTAATTTTTGAAAAATTTACTGTAGAAAAGGCAATCCCTGGCGCAATTAAAACTTGCGACAGTAGAAAATTATTTTTTGAAAAATTTACTGTAGAAAAGGCAATCCCTGTCGCAATTAAAATTTGCGACAGTAGAAAACTATTTTTTGAATAATTTACTATAGAAAAGGCAATCCCTGGATTAATTAAAACTTGCGTCAGTAAAAAATTATTTTTTGAATAATTTACTATAGAAAAGGCAATCCCTGTCGTAATTAAAATTTGCGACAGTAGAAAATTATTTTTTGAAAAGTTTACTATAGAAAAGGCAATCCCTGGCGCAATTAAAATTTGCGACAGTAGAAAATTATTTTTTGAATAATTTACTATAGAAAAGGCAATCCCTGGCGCAATTAAAATTTGCGACAGTAGAAAATTATTTTTTGAATAATTTACTATAGAAAAGGCAATCCCTGGCGTAATTAAAATTTGCGACAGTATAAAATTATTTTTTGCAAAATTTACTGTAGAAAAGGCAATCCCTGGCGCAATTAAAATTTGCGACAGTAGAAAATAATTTTTTGAAAAATTTAATATAGAAAAGGCAATCCCTGGCGTAATTAAAATTTGCGACAGTTGAAAGTTATTTTTTGAATAATTTACTATAGAAAAGGCAATCCGTGGCGTAATTAAAATTTGCGACAGTAGAAAATTATTTTTTGAAAAGTTTACTATAGAAAAGGCAATCCCTGGCGCAATTAAAATTTGCGACAGTTGAAAATTATTTTTTGAAAAGTTTACTATAGAAAAGGCAATCCCTGGCGCAATTAAAATTTGCGACAGTAGAAAATTATTTTTTGAATAATTTACTATAGAAAAGGCAATCCCTGGCGAAATTAAAATTTGCGACAGTAAAGAATTATTTTTTGAATAATTTACTGTAGAAAAGGCAATCCCTGGCGCAATTAAAACTTGCGACAGTAGAAAATTATTTTTTGAAAAATTTACTGTAGAAAAGGCAATCCCTGGCGCAATTAAAATTTGCGACAGTAGAAAATTATTTTTTGAATAATTTACTATAGAAAAGGCAATCCCCCGAGTAATTAAAACTTGCGTCAGTAAAAAATTATTTTTTGAATAATTTACTATAGAAAAGGCAATCCCTGGCGCAATTAAAATTTGCGACAGTAGAAAATTATTTTTTGAAAAGTTTACTATAGAAAAGGCAATCCCTGGCGCAATTAAAATTTGCGACAGTAGAAAATTATTTTTTGAAAAGTTTACTATAGAAAAGGCAATCCCTGGCGCAATTAAAATTTGCGACAGTAGAAAATTATTTTTTGAATAATTTACTATAGAAAAGGCAATCCCTGGCCAAATTAAAATTTGCGACAGTAAAGAATTATGTTTTGAATAATTTACTATAGAAAAGGCAATCCCTGGCGTATTTAAAATTTGCGACAGTAAAAAATTAATTTTTGAAAAATTTACTGTAGAAAAGGCAATCCCTGGCGCAATTAAAACTTGCGACAGTAGAAAATTATTTTTTGAAAAATTTACTGTAGAAAAGGCAATCCCTGGCGCAATTAAAATTTGCGACAGTAGAAAATTATTTTTTGAATAATTTACTATAGAAAAGGCAATCCCCGGAGTAATTAAAACTTGCGTCAGTAAAAAATTATTTTTTGAATAATTTACTATAGAAAAGGCAATCCCTGTCGTAATTAAAATTTGCGACAGTAGAAAATTATTTTTTGAAAAGTTTACTATAGAAAAGGCAATCCCTGGCGCAATTAAAATTTGCGACAGTAGAAAATTATTTTTTGAATAATTTACTATAGAAAAGGCAATCCCTGGCGCAATTAAAATTTGCGACAGTAGAAAATTATTTTTTGAATAATTTACTATAGAAAAGGCAATCCCTGGCGTAATTAAAATTTGCGACAGTATAAAATTATTTTTTGCAAAATTTACTGTAGAAAAGGCAATCCCTGGCGCAATTAAAATTTGCGACAGTAGAAAAATATTTTTTGAATAATTTACTATAGAAAAGGCAATCCCTGGCGTAATTATAATTTGCGACAATAAAAAATTATTTTTTCAATAATTTACTATAGAAAAGGCAATCCCTGGCGTAATTAAAATTTGCGACAGTTGAAAATTATTTTTTGAATAATTTACTATAGAAAAGGCAATCCCTGGCGCAATTAAAATTTGCGACAGTAGAAAATTATTTTTTGAATAATTTACTATAGAAAAGGCAATCCCTGGAGTAATTAAAATTTGCGACAGTAAAAAATTATTTTGTGAGAAATTTACTATAGAAAAGGCAATCCCTGGCGCAATTAAAATTTGCTACAGTAAAAAATTATTTTTTGAATAATTTACTATAGAAAAGGCAATCCCTGGGATATTTAAAATTTGCGACAGTAGAAAATTATTTTTTGAATAATTTACTATAGAAAACGCAATCCCTGGCGCAATTAAAATTTGCGACAGTAGAAAATTATTTTTTGAAAAGTTTACTATAGAAAAGGCAATCCCTGGCGCAATTAAAATTTGCGACAGTAGAAAATTATTTTTTGAATAATTTACTGTAGAAAAGGCAATCCCTGGCGTAATTAAAATTTGCGACAGTATAAAATTATTTTTTGCTAAATTTACTGTAGAAAAGGAAATCCCTGGCGCAATTAAAATTTGCGACAGTAGAAAATTATTTTTTGAATAATTTACTATAGAAAAGACAATCCCTGGCGTAATTAAAATTTGCGACAGTAAAAAAATAATTTGTGAGAAATTTACTATAGAAAAGGCAATCCCTGGGATATTTAAAATTTGCGACAGTAAAAAATTATTTTTTGAAAAATTTACTGTAGAAAAGGCAATCCCTGGCGCAATTAAAATTTGCGACAGTTGAAAGTTATTTTTTGAATAATTTACTATAGAAAAGGCAATCCCTGGCGCAATTAAAATTTGCGACAGTTGAAAATTATTTTTTGAATAATTTACTATAGAAAAGGCAATCCCTGGCGTATTTAAAATTTGCGACAGTAGAAAATTATTTTTTGAATAATTTACTATAGAAAAGGCAATCCCTGGCGTATTTAAAATTTGCGACAGTAAAAAATAATTTTTGAAAAATTTACTATAGAAAAGGCAATCCCTGGCGTAATTAAAATTTGCGACAGTTGAAAATTATTTTTTGAATAATTTACTATAGAAAAGGCAATCCCTGGCGTAATTAAAATTTGCGACAGTAGAAAATTATTTTTTGAAAAGTTTACTATAGAAAAGGCAATCCCTGGCGCAATTAAAATTTGCGACAGTAGAAAATTATTTTTTGAATAATTTACTATAGAAAAGGCAATCCCTGGCGAAATTAAAATTTGCGACAGTAAAAAATTATTTTTTGAATAATTTACTACAGAAAAGGCAATCCCTGGCGTATTTAAAATTTGCGACAGTAAAAAATTAATTTTTGAAAAATTTACTGTAGAAAAGGCAATCCCTGGCGCAATTAAAACTTGCGACAGTAGAAAATTATTTTTTGAAAAATTTACTGTAGAAAAGGCAATCCCTGTCGCAATTAAAATTTGCGACAGTAGAAAACTATTTTTTGAATAATTTACTATAGAAAAGGCAATCCCTGGATTAATTAAAACTTGCGTCAGTAAAAAATTATTTTTTGAATAATTTACTATAGAAAAGGCAATCCCTGTCGTAATTAAAATTTGCGACAGTAGAAAATTATTTTTTGAAAAGTTTACTATAGAAAAGGCAATCCCTGGCGCAATTAAAATTTGCGACAGTAGAAAATTATTTTTTGAATAATTTACTATAGAAAAGGCAATCCCTGGCGCAATTAAAATTTGCGACAGTAGAAAATTATTTTTTGAATAATTTACTATAGAAAAGGCAATCCCTGGCGTAATTAAAATTTGCGACAGTATAAAATTATTTTTTGCAAAATTTACTGTAGAAAAGGCAATCCCTGGCGCAATTAAAGTTTGCGACAGTAGAAAATAATTTTTTGAAAAATTTACTATAGAAAAGGCAATCCCTGGCGTAATTAAAATTTGCGACAGTTGAAAGTTATTTTTTGAATAATTTACTATAGAAAAGGCAATCCGTGGCGTAATTAAAATTTGCGACAGTAGAAAATTATTTTTTGAAAAGTTTACTATAGAAAAGGCAATCCCTGGCGCAATTAAAATTTGCGACAGTTGAAAATTATTTTTTGAAAAGTTTACTATAGAAAAGGCAATCCCTGGCGCAATTAAAATTTGCGACAGTAGAAAATTATTTTTTGAATAATTTACTATAGAAAAGGCAATCCCTGGCGAAATTAAAATTTGCGACAGTAAAGAATTATTTTTTGAATAATTTACTGTAGAAAAGGCAATCCCTGGCGCAATTAAAACTTGCGACAGTAGAAAATTATTTTTTGAAAAATTTACTGTAGAAAAGGCAATCCCTGGCGCAATTAAAATTTGCGACAGTAGAAAATTATTTTTTGAATAATTTACTATAGAAAAGGCAATCCCCCGAGTAATTAAAACTTGCGTCAGTAAAAAATTATTTTTTGAATAATTTACTATAGAAAAGGCAATCCCTGGCGCAATTAAAATTTGCGACAGTAGAAAATTATTTTTTGAAAAGTTTACTATAGAAAAGGCAATCCCTGGCGCAATTAAAATTTGCGACAGTAGAAAATTATTTTTTGAAAAGTTTACTATAGAAAAGGCAATCCCTGGCGTATTTAAAATTTGCGACAGTAAAAAATTAATTTTTGAAAAATTTACTGTAGAAAAGGCAATCCCTGGCGCAATTAAAACTTGCGACAGTAGAAAATTATTTTTTGAAAAATTTACTGTAGAAAAGGCAATCCCTGGCGCAATTAAAATTTGCGACAGTAGAAAATTATTTTTTGAATAATTTACTATAGAAAAGGCAATCCCCCGAGTAATTAAAACTTGCGTCAGTAAAAAATTATTTTTTGAATAATTTACTATAGAAAAGGCAATCCCTGTCGTAATTAAAATTTGCGACAGTAGAAAATTATTTTTTGAAAAGTTTACTATAGAAAAGGCAATCCCTGGCGCAATTAAAATTTGCGACAGTAGAAAATTATTTTTTGAATAATTTACTATAGAAAAGGCAATCCCTGGCGCAATTAAAATTTGCGACAGTAGAAAATTATTTTTTGAATAATTTACTATAGAAAAGGCAATCCCTGGCGTAATTAAAATTTGCGACAGTATAAAATTATTTTTTGCAAAATTTACTGTAGAAAAGGCAATCCCTGGCGCAATTAAAATTTGCGACAGTAGAAAAATATTTTTTGAATAATTTACTATAGAAAAGGCAATCCCTGGCGTAATTAAAATTTGCGAGAATAAAAAATTATTTTTTCAATAATTTACTATAGAAAAGGCAATCCCTGGCGTAATTAAAATTTGCGACAGTTGAAAATTATTTTTTGAATAATTTACTATAGAAAAGGCAATCCCTGGCGCAATTAAAATTTGCGACAGTAAAAAATTATTTTGTGAGAAATTTACTATAGAAAAGGCAATCCCTAGCGCAATTAAAATTTGCGACAGTTGAAAATTATTTTTTGAATAATTTACTATAGAAAAGGCAATCCCTGGCGCAATTAAAATTTGCGACAGTTGAAAATTATTTTTTGAATAATTTACTATAGAAAAGGCAACCCCTGGCGTATTTAAAATTTGCGACAGTAGAAAATTATTTTTTGAATAATTTACTATAGAAAAGGCAATCCCTGGCGTATTTAAAATTTGCGACAGTAAAAAATTAATTTTTGAAAAAATTACTGTAGAAAAGGCAATCCCTGGTGCAATTAAAATTTGCGACAGTAGAAAATTATTTTTTGAAAAATTTACTGTAGAAAAGGCAATCCCTGGCGCAATTAAAATTTGCGACAGTAGAAAATTATTTTTTGAAAAGTTTACTATAGAAAAGGCAATCCCAGGCGCAATTAAAATTTGCGACAGTAGAAAATTATTTTTTGAAAAGTTTACTATAGAAAAGGCAATCCCTGGCGCAATTAAAATTTGCGACAGTAGAAAATTATTTATTGAATAATTTACTATAGAAAAGGCAATCCCTGGAGTAATTAAAACTTGCGACAATAAAAAATTATTTTTTGAATAATTTACTATAGAAAAGGCAATCCCTGGCGTAATTAAAATTTGCGACAGTAGAAAATTATTTTTTGAAAAGTTTACTATAGAAAAGGCAATCCCTGGCGCAATTAAAATTTGCGACAGTAGTAAATTATTTTTTGAATAATTTACTATAGAAAAGGCAATCCCTGGAGTAATTAAAACTTGCGATAGTAAAAAATTATTTTTTGAATAATTTACTATAGAAAAGGCAATCCCTGGCGTAATTAAAATTTGCGACAGTAGAAAATTATTTTTTGAATAATTTACTATAGAAAAGGCAATCCCTGGCGAAATTAAAATTTGCGACAGTAAAAAATTATTTTTTGAATAATTTACTATAGAAAAGGCAATCCCTGGCGTATTTAAAATTTGCGTCAGTAAAAAATTAATTTTTGAAAAATTTACTGTAGAAAAGGCAATCCCTGTCGTAATTAAAATTTGCGACAGTAGAAAATTATTTTTTGAAAAGTTTACTATAGAAAAGGCAATCCCTGGCGCAATTAAAATTTGCGACAGTAGAAAATTATTTTTTGAATAATTTACTATAGAAAAGGCAATCCCTGGAGTAATTAAAACTTGCGACAGTAAAAAATTATTTTTTGAATAATTTACTATAGAAAAGGCAATCCCTGGCGTAATTAAAATTTGCGACAGTAGAAAATTAATTTTTGAATAATTTTCTATAGAAAAGGCAATCCCTGGGATATTTAAAATTTGCGACAGTAGAAAATTATTTTTTGAATAATTTACTATAGAAAAGTCAATCCCTGGCCTAATTAAAACTTGCGATACTAAAAAATTATTTTTTGAAAAATTTACTATAGAAAAGGCACTCCCTGGCGCAATTAAAATTTGCGACAGTAGAAAATTATTTTTTGAATAATTTACTATAGAAAAGGCAATCTCTGGCGCACTTAAAATTTGCGACAGTAAAAAATTATTTTGTGAGAAATTTACAATAGAAAAGGCAATTCCTGGCGCAATTAAAATTTGCGACAGTAAAAAATTATTTTTTGAATAATTTACTATAGAAAAGGCAATCCCTGGGATATTTAAAATTTGCGACAGTAGCAAATTATTTTTTGAATAATTTACTATAGAAAAGGCAATCCCTGGCGCAATTAAAATTTGCGACAGTAGAAAATTATTTTTTGAAAAGTTTACTATAGAAAAGGCAATCCCTGGCGCAATTAAAATTTGCGACAGTAGAAAATTATTTTTTGAATAATTTACTATAGAAAAGGCAATCCCTGGCGCAATTAAAATTTGCGACAGTAGAAAATTATTTTTTGATTACTTTTCTATAGAAAAGGCAATCCCTGGCGTAATTAAAATTTGCGACAGTATAAAATTATTTTTTGCAAAATTTACTGTAGAAAAGGCAATCCCTGGCGCAATTAAAATTTGCGACAGTAGAAAAATATTTTTTGAATAATTTACTGTAGAAAAGGCAATCCCTGGCGTAATTAAAATTTGCGACAGTAAAAAATTATTTTTTCAATAATTTACTATAGAAAAGGCAATCCCTGGCGTAATTAAAATTTGCGACAGTTGAAAATTATTTTTTGAATAATTTACTATAGAAAAGGCAATCCCTGGCGCAATTAAAATTTGCGACAGTAAAAAATTATTTTGTGAGAAATTTACTATAGAAAAGGCAATCCCTAGCGCAATTAAAATTTGCGACAGTTGAAAATTATTTTTTGAATAATTTACTATAGAAAAGGCAATCCCTGGCGCAATTAAAATTTGCGACAGTAGAAAATTATTTTTTGAATAATTTACTATAGAAAAGGCAATCCCTGGCGCAATTAAAATTTCCGACAGTAGAAAATTATTTTTTGAATAATTTACTATAGAAAGGGCAATCCCTGGCGCAATTAAAATTTGCGACAGTAGAAAATTATTTTTTGAATAATTTACTATAGAAAAGGCAATCCCTGGCGTAATTAAAATTTGCGACAGTATAAAATTATTTTTTGCAAAATTTACTGTAGAAAAGGCAATCCCTGGCGCAATTAAAATTTGCGACAGTAGAAAAATATTTTTTGAATAATTTACTATAGAAAAGGCAATCCCTGGCGCAATTAAAATTTGCGACAGTAAAAAATTATTTTGTGAGAAATTTACTATAGAAAAGGCAATCCCTAGCGCAATTAAAATTTGCGACAGTTGAAAATTATTTTTTGAATAATTTACTATAGAAAAGGCAATCCCTGGCGCAATTAAAATTTGCGACAGTTGAAAATTATTTTTTGAATAATTTACTATAGAAAAGGCAACCCCTGGCGTATTTAAAATTTGCGACAGTAGAAAATTATTTTTTGAATATTTTACTATAGAAAAGGCAATCCCTGGCGTATTTAAAATTTGCGACAGTAAAACATTAATTTTTGAAATATTTACTGTAGAAAAGGCAATCCCTGGCGCAATTAAAATTTGCGACAGTAGAAAATTATTTTTTGAAAAATTTACTGTAGAAAAGGCAATCCCTGGCGCAATTAAAATTTGCGACAGTTGAAAATTATTTTTTGAATAATTTACTATAGAAAAGGCAATCCCTGGCGCAATTAAAATTTGCGACAGTAAAAAAATATTTTTTGCAAAATTTACTATAGAAAAGGCAATCCCTGGCGCAATTAAAATTTGCGACAGTTGAAAATTATTTTTTGAATAATTTACTATAGAAAAGGCAATCCCTGGCGCAATTAAAATTTGCGACAGTTGAAAATTATTTTTTGAATAATTTACTATAGAAAAGGCAATCCCTGGCGTATTTAAAATTTGCGACAGTAGAAAATTATTTTTTGAATAATTTACTATAGAAAAGGCAATCCCTGGCGTATTTAAAATTTGCGACAGTAAAAAATTAATTTTTGAAAAATTTACTGTAGAAAAGGCAATCCCTGGCGCAATTAAAATATGCGACAGTAGAAAATTATTTTTTGAAAAATTTACTGTAGAAAAGGCAATCCCTGGCGCAATTAAAATTTGCGACAGTAGAAAATTATTTTTTGAATAATTTACTATAGAAAAGGCAATCCCTGGCGCAATTAAAATTTGCGACAGTAAAAAAATATTTTTTGCAAAATTTACTATAGAAAAGGCAATCCCTGCGCACTTAAAATTTGCGACACTTGAAAATTATTTTTTGAATAATTTACTATAGAAAAGGCAATCCCTGGCGTATTTAAAATTTGCGACAGTAAAAATTATTTTTTGAATAATTTACTATAGAAAAGGCAATCCCTGGCGCACTTAAAATTTGCGACAGTAAAAAAGTATTTTTTTGAATAATTTAACTATAGAAAAGGCAATCCCTGACGCAATTAAAATTTGCGACAGTATAAAATTATTTTTTGAATAATTTACTATAGAAAAGGCAATCCCTGGCGTAATTAAAATTTGCGACAGTATAAAATTATTTTTTGAATAAATTACTATAGAAAAGGCAATCCCTGGCGTAATTAAAATTTGCGACAGTAAAAAATTATTTTTGAAAAAATTTACTATAGAAAAGGCAATCCCTGGCGCAATAAAATTTGCGACAGTAGAAATTATTTTTTGAATAATTTACTATAGAAAAGGCAATCCCTGGCGTATTTAAAATTTTCGACAGTAAAAAATTATTTTTTGAATAATTTACTATAGAAAAGGCAATCCTGGCGCAATTAAAATTTGCGACAGTAAAAAATTATTTTTTGAATAATTTACTATAGAAAAGGCAATCCCTGGCGCACTTAAAATTTGCGACAGTATAAAATTATTTTTTGAATAATTTACTATAGAAAAGGCAATCCTGGCGTAATTAAAATTTGCGACAGAAGAAAATTATTTTTTGAATAATTTACTATAGAAAAAGGCAATCCCTGGCACACTTAAAATTTGCGACAGTAAAAAATTATTTTTTGAAAATTTACTATAGAAAAGGCAATCCTGGCGTATTTAAAATTTGCGACAGTAGAAAATTATTTTTTGAATAATTTACTATAGAAAAGGCAATCCTGGCGTATTTAAAATTTGCGACAGTAAAAAATTAATTTTTGAAAAATTTACTGTAGAAAAGGCAATCCCTGGCGCAATTAAAATTTGCGACAGTAGAAAATTATTTTTTGAAAAATTTACTGTAGAAAAGGCAATGCCTGGCGCAATTAAAATTTGCGACAGTAGAAAATTATTTTTTGAATAATTTACTATAGAAAAGGCAATCCCTGGCGCAATTAAAATTTGCGACAGCAAAAAATTATTTTTCGCAAAATTTACTATAGAAAAGGCAATCCCTGGCGCACTTAAAATTTGCGACAGTAAAAAATTATTTTTTGAATAATTTACTATAGAAAAGGAAATCCCTGGCGCACTTAAAATTTGCGACAGTAAAAAATTATTTTTTGAATAATTTACTATAGAAGAGGCAATCCCTGGCGTATTTAAAATTTGCGACAGTATAAAATTATTTTTTGAATAATTTACTATAGAAAAGGCAATCCCTGGCGCACTTAAAATTTGCGACAGTATAAAAATTCATTTTTGAAAAATTTACTATAGAAAAGGCAATCCCTGGCGTAATTAAAATTTGCGACAGTGTAAAATTATTTTTTGAATAATTTACTATAGAAAAGGCAATCCCTGGCGTAATTAAAATTTGCGACAGTTGAAAATTATTTTTGAATAATTTACTATAGAAAAAGGCAATTCCCTGGCGCAATTAAAATTTGCGACAGTTGAAAATTATTTTTTCAATAATTTACTATAGAAAAGGCAATCCCTGGCGTAATTAAAATTTGCGACAGTGGAAAATTATTTTTTGAATAATTTACTATAGAAAAGGCAATCCTGGCGCACTTAAAATTTGCGACAGTAAAAAATTATTTTTTGAATAATTTTACTATAGAAAAGGCAATCCCTGGCGCAATTAAAATTTGCGACAGTATAAAATTATTTTTTGAATAATTTACTATAGAAAAGGCAATCCCTGGCGTAATTAAAATTTGCGACAGTAGAAAGTTATTTTTTGAATAATTTACTATAGAAAAGGCAATCACTGGCGTAATTAAAATTTGCGACAGTTGAAAATTATTTTTTGAATAATTTACTATAGAAAAGGCAATCCCTGGCGTAATTAAAATTTGCGACAGTAGAAAATTATTTTTTGAATAATTTACTATAGAAAAGGCAATCCCTGGCGCACTTAAAATTTGCGACAGTAAAAAATTATTTTTTGAATAATTTACTATAGAAAAGGCAATCCTGGCGCAATTAAAATTTGCGACAGTATAAAATTATTTTTGAATAATTTACTATAGAAAAGGCAATCCCTGGCGTAATTAAAATTTGCGACAGTAGAAAGTTATTTTTTGAATAATTTACTATAGAAAAGGCAATCCCTGGCATAATTAAAATTTGCGACAGTAGAAAATTATTTTTTGAATAATTTACTATAGAAAAGGCAATCCCTGGCATAATTAAAATTTGCGACAGTAGAAAATTATTTTTTGAATAATTTACTATAGAAAAGGCAATCCCTGGGATATTTAAAATTTGCGACAGTAGAAAATTATTTTTTTGAATAATTTACTATAGAAAAGGCAATCCTGGCGTAATTAAAATTTGCGACAGTTGAAAGTTATTTTTTGAATAATTTACTATAGAAAAGGCAATCCCTGGCGTAATTAAAATTTGCGACAGTAGAAAATTATTTTTTGAATAATTTACTATAAAGAAGGCAATCCTGGCGCAATTAAAATTTGCGACAGTTGAAATTATTTTTTGAATAATTTACTATAGAAAAGGCAATCCCTGGCGTAATTAAAATTTGCGACAGTTGAAAATTATTTTTTGAATAATTTACTATAGAAAAGGCAATCCCTGGCGCAATTAAAATTTGCGACAGTTGAAAATTATTTTTGAATAATTTACTATAGAAAAGGCAATCCCTGGCGTAATTAAAATTTGCGACAGTAGAAAATTATTTTTTTGAATAATTTACTATAGAAAAGGCAATCCCTGGCGCACTTAAAATTTGCGACAGTAAAAAAATATTTTTTGAATAATTTACTATAGAAAAGGCAATCCTGGCGCAATTAAAATTTGCGACAGTATAAAATTATTTTTTTGAATAATTTACTATAGAAAAGGCAATCCCTGGCGTAATTAAAATTTGCGACAGTAGAAAGTTATTTTTTGAATAATTTACTATAGAAAAGGCAATCACTGGCGTAATTAAAATTTGCGACAGTAAAAAATTATTTTTTGAATAATTTACTATAGAAAAGGCAATCCCTGGCGCAATTAAAATTTGCGACAGTAGAAAATTATTTTTTTGAATAATTTACTATAGAAAAGGCAATCCCTGGCGTATTTAAAATTTTCGACAGTAAAAAATTATTTTTTGAATAATTTACTATAGAAAAGGCAATCCCTGGCGCAATTAAAATTTGCGACAGTAAAAAATTTATTTTTTGAATAATTTACTATAAGAAAGGGCAATCCCTGGCGCACTTAAAAATTTGCGACAGTATAAAATTATTTTTTGAATAATTTACTATAGAAAAGGCAATCCCTGGCATAATTAAAATTTGCGACAGTAGAAAATTATTTTTTGAATAATTTACTATAGAAAAGGCAATCCCTGGGATATTTAAAATTTGCGACAGTAGAAAATTATTTTTTGAATAATTTACTATAGAAAAGGCAATCCCTGGCGTAATTAAAATTTGCAACAGTAGAAAATTATTTTTTGAATAATTTACTATAGAAAAGGCAATCCCTGGCGTAATTAAAATTTGCGACAGTACAAAATTATTTTTTGCAAAATTTACTGTAGAAAAGGCAATCCCTGGCGCAATTAAAATTTGCGACAGTAGAAAATTATTTTTTGAATAATTTACTATAGAAAGGCAATCACTGGCGTAATTAAAATTTGCGACAGTAAAAAATTATTTTTTGAATAATTTACTATAGAAAAGGCAATCCGTGGCGTATTTAAAATTTGCGACAGTAAGAAATTAATTTGTGAGAAATTTACTATATAAAAGGCAATCCCTGGGATATTTAAAATTTGCGACAGTAAAAAATTATTTTTTGAAAAATTTACTATAGAAAAGGAAATCCCTGAGGTAATTAAAACTTGCGATAGTAAAAATCTCTTTTTGAAAAATTACTATAGAAAAGGCAATCCCTGGCGCAATTAAAATTTGCGACAGTAGAAAATTATTTTTTGAATAATTTACTATAGAAAAGGCAATCCCTGGCGCACTTAAAATTTGCGACAGTAAAAAAATTATTTTGTGAGAAATTTACTGTAGAAAAGGCAATCCCTGGCGCAATTAAAATTTGCGACAGTAAAAAAATTATTTTTGAATAATTTACTATAGAAAAGGCAATCCCTGGGATATTTAAAATTTGCGACAGTAGAAAATTATTTTTTGAATAATTTACTATAGAAAAGGCAATCCCTGGCGCAATTAAAATTTGCGGACAGTAGAAAATTATTTTTTGAAAAGTTTACTATAGAAAAGGCTATCCCTGGCGGAATTAAAATTTGCGACAGGAGAAAATTATTTTTTGAATAATTTACTATAGAAAAGGCAATCCCTGGAGTAATTAAAACTTGCGACAGTAAAAAATTATTTTTTGAATAATTTACTATAGAAAAGGCAATCCCTGGCGTAATTAAAATTTGCGACAGTAGAAAATTATTTTTTGAATAATTTACTATAGAAAAGGCAATCCCTGGCGCAATTAAAATTTGCGACCGTTGAAAATTATTTTTTGAATAATTTTACTATAGAAAAGGCCATCCCTGGCGTAATTAAAATTTGCGACAGTAGAAAATAATTTTTTGCAAAATTTACTATAGAAAAGGCAATCCCTGGCGCAATTAAAATTTGCGACAGTAAAAAAATATTTTTTGCAAAATTTACTATAGAAAAGGCAATCAATCCCTGGCGCAATTAAAATTTGCGATAGTTGAAAATTATTTTTTGAATAATTTACTATAGAAAAGGCAATCCCTGGCGCAATTAAAATTTGCGACAGTTGAAAATTATTTTTTGAATAATTTACTATAGAAAAAGCAATCCCTGGCGTATTTAAAATTTGCGACAGTAGCAAATTATTTTTTGAATAATTTACTATAGAAAAGGCAATCCCTGGCGTATTTAAAATTTGCGACAGTAAAAAATTAATTTTGAAAAATTTACTGTAGAAATGGCAATCCCTGGCGCAATTAAAATTTGCGACAGTAGAAAATTATTTTTTGAAAAGTTTACTATAGAAAAGGCAATCCCTGGCGCAATTAAAATTTGCGACAGGAGAAAATTATTTTTTGAATAATTTACTATAGAAAAGGCAATCCCTGGAGTAATTAAAACTTGCGACAGTAAAAAATTATTTTTTTGAATAATTTACTATAGAAAAGGCAATCCCTGGCGTAATTAAAATTTGCGACAGTAGAAAATTATTTTTTGAATAATTTACTATAGAAAAGGCAATCCCTGGCGCAATTAAAATTTGCGACAGTTGAAAATTATTTTTTGAATAATTTACTATAGAAAAGGCCATCCCTGGCGTAATTAAAATTTGCGACAGTTGAAAATTATTTTTTGAATAATTTACTATAGAAAAGGCCATCCCTGGCGTAATTAAAATTGCGACAGTAGAAAATAATTTTTGCAAAATTTACTATAGAAAAGGCAATCCCTGGCGCAATTAAAATTTGCGACAGTAAAAAATATTTTTTTGCAAAATTTTACTATAGAAAAGGCAATCCCTGGCGCAGTTAAAATTTGCGACAGTTGAAAATTATTTTTTGAATAATTTACTATAGAAAAGGCAATCCCTGGCGCAATAAAATTTGCGACAGTTGAAAATTATTTTTTGAATATTTTACTATAGAAAAGTCAATCCCTGGCGTATTTAAAATTTGCGACAGTAGAAATTATTTTTTGAATAATTTACTATAGAAAAGGCAATCCCTGGCGTATTTAAAATTTGCGACAGTAAAAAATTAATTTTTGAAAAATTTACTGTAGAAAAGGCAATCCCTGGCGCAATTAAAATAGGCGACAGTAGAAAATTATTTTTTGAAAAATTTACTGTAGAAAAGGCAATCCCTGGCGCAATTAAAATTTGCGACAGTAGAAAATTATTTTTTGAATAATTTACTATAGAAAAGGCAATCCCTGGCGCAATTAAAATTTGCGAGAGTAAAAAAATATTTTTGCAAAATTTACTATAGAAAAGGCAATCCCTGGCGCACTTAAAATTTGCGACACTTGAAAATTATTTTTTGAATAATTTACTATAGAAAAGGCAATCCCTGGCGTATTTAAAATTTGCGACAGTAAAAATTATTTTTTGAATAATTTACTATAGAAAAGGCAATCCCTGGCGCACTTAAATTTGCGACAGTAAAAAATTATTTTTTGAATAATTTACTATAGAAAAGGCAATCCCTGGCGCAATTAAAATTTGCGACAGTATAAAATAATTTTTTGAATAATTTACTATAGAAAAGGCAATCCCTGGCGTAATTAAAATTTGCGACAGTATAAAATTATTTTTTTGAATAATTCACTATAGAAAAGGCAATCCCTGGCGTAATTAAAATTTGCGACAGTAAAAAATTAATTTTTGAAAAATTTACTATAGAAAAGGCACTCCCTGGCGCAATTAAAATTTGCGACAGTAGAAAATTATTTTTTGAATAATTTACTATAGAAAAGTCAATCCCTGGCGTATTTAAAATTTTCGACAGTAAAAAATTATTTTTTGAATAATTTACTATAGAAAAGGCAATCCCTGGCGCAATTAAAATTTGCGACAGTAAAAAATTATTTTTTGAATAATTTACTATAGAAAAGGCCAATCCCTGGCGCACTTAAAATTTGCGACAGTATAAAATTATTTTTTGAATAATTTACTATAGAAAAGGCAATCCCTGGCGTAATTAAAATTTGCGACAGAAGGAAATTATTTTTTGAATAATTTACTATAGAAAAGGCAATCCCTGGCGCACTTAAAAATTTTGCGACAGTAAAAAATTATTTTTGAAAAATTTACTATAGAAAAGGCAATCCCTGGCGAATTTAAAATTTGCGACAGTAGAAAATTATTTTTTGAATAATTTACTATAGAAAAGGCAATCCCTGGCGTATTTAAAATTTGCGACAGTAAAAAATTAATTTTTGAAAAATTTACTGTAGAAAAGGCAATCCTGGCGCAATTAAAATTTGCGACAGTAGAAAATTATTTTTTGAAAAATTTACTGTAGAAAAGGCAATGCCTGGCGCAATTAAAATTTGCGACAGTAGAAAATTATTTTTTGAATAATTTACTATAGAAAAGGCAATCCCTGGCGCAATTAAAATTTGCGACAGCAAAAAATTATTTTTCGCAAAATTTACTATAGAAAAGGCAATCCCTGGCGCACTTAAAATTTGCGACAGTAAAAAATTATTTTTTGAATAATTTACTATAGAAAAGGGAATCCCTGGCGCACTTAAAATTTGCGACAGTAAAAAAGTATTTTTTGAATAATTTACTATAGAAAAGGCAATCCCTGGCGTATTTAAAATTTGCGACAGTATAAAATTATTTTTTGAATAATTTACTATAGAAAAGGCAATCCCTGGCGCACTTAAAATTTGCGACAGTATAAAATTCATTTTTGAAAAATTTACTATAGAAAAGGCAATCCCTGGCGTAATTAAAATTTGCGACAGTGTAAAATTATTTTTTGAATAATTTACTATAGAAAAGGCAATCCCTGGCGTAATTAAAATTTGCGACAGTTGAAAATTATTTTTTGAATAATTTACTATAGAAAAGGCAATCCCTGGCGCAATTAAAATTTGCGACAGTTGAAAATTATTTTTTGAATAATTTACTATAGATAAGGCAATCCCTGGCGTAATTAAAATTTGCGACAGTAGAAAATTATTTTTTGAATAATTTACTATAGAAAAGGCAATCCCTGGCGTAATTAAAATTTGTCACAGTAGAAAATTATTTTTTTGAATAATTTACTATAGAAAAGGCAATCCCTGTCGCAATTAAATTTGCGACAGTATAAAATTATTTTTTGAATAATTTACTATAGAAAAGGTAATCCCTGGCGTAATTAAAATTTGCGACAGTAGAAAATTATTTTTTGAATAATTTACTATAGAAAAGGCAATCCCTGGCGCACTTAAAATTTGCGACAGTAAAAAATTATTTTTTGAATAATTTACTATAGAAAAGGCAATCCTGGCGTAATTAAAATTTGCGACAGTAGAAAATTATTTTTTGAATAATTTACTACAGAAAAGGCAATCCCTGGCGTATTTAAAATTTGCGACAGTAAAAAATTATTTTTTGAATAATTTACTATAGAAAAGGAAATTCCTGGCGCACTTAAAATTTGCCACAGTAAAAAATTATTTTTTGAATAATTTACTATAGAAAAGGCAATCCTGGCGTATTTAAAATTTGCGACAGCATAAAATTATTTTTTGAATAATTTACTATAGAAAAGGCAATCCCTGGCGTAATTAAAATTTGCGACAGTTGAAAATTATTTTTTTGAATAATTTACTATACAAAAGGCAATCCCTGGCGCAATTAAAATTTGCTACAGTTGAAAATTATTTTTTGAATAATTTACTATAGAAAAGGCAATCCCTGGCGTAATTAAAATTTGCGACAGTAGAAAATTATTTTTTGAATAATTTACTATAGAAAAGGCAATCCCTGGCGTAATTAAAAATTTGCGACAGTAGAAAATTATTTTTTGAATAATTTACTATAGAAAAGGCAATCCCTGGCGCAATTAAAATTTGCGACAGTTGAAAATTATTTTTGAATAATTTACTATAGAAAAGGCAATCCCTGGCGTAATTAAAATTTGCGACAGTAAAAAATTATTTTTTGAATAATTTACTATAGAAAAGGCAATCCCTGGCGCACTTAAAATTTGCGACAGTATAAAATTATTTTTGAATAATTTACTATAGAAAAGGCAATCCCTGGCGTTATTAAAATTTGCGACAGTAGAAAATTATTTTTTGAATAATTTACTATAGAAAAGGCAATCCCTGGGATATTAAAATTTGCGACAGTAGAAAATTATTTTTTGAATAATTTACAATAGAAAAGGCAATCCCTGGCGTAATTAAAATTTGCGACAGTAAAAAATTATTTTTTGAATAATTTACTATAGAAAAAGGCAATCCCTGGCGTAATTAAAATTTGCGACAGTAAAAAATTATTTTGTGCAAAATTTACTATAGAAAAGGCAATCCCTGGCGCACTTAAAATTTGCGACAGTAAAAAATTATTTTTGAAAAATTTACTATAGAAAATGCAATCCCTGGCGTATCTAAAATTTGCGACAGTAGAAAATTATTTTTTGAATAATTTACTATAGAAAAGGCAATCCCTGGCGTATTTAAAATTTGCGACAGAAAAAAATTAATTTTTGAAAAATTTACTGTAGAAAAGGCAATCCCTGGCGCAATTAAAATTTGCGACAGTAGAAAATTATTTTTTGAAAAATTTACTGTAGAAAAGGCAATGCCTGGCGCAATTAAAATTTGCGACAGTAGAAAATTATTTTTTGAATAATTTACTATAGAAAAGGCAATCCCTGGCGTAATTAAAATTTGCGACAGTAGAAAATTATTTTTTGAATAATTTACTATAGAAAAGGCAATCCCTGGCGTATTTAAAATTTTCGACAGTAAAAATTATTTTTTGAATAATTTACTATAGAAAAGGCAATCCCTGGCGCAATTAAAATTTGCGACAGTAAAAAATTATTTTTTGAATAATTTACTATAGAAAAGGCAATCCCTGGCATAATTAAAATTTGCGACAGTTGAAAATTATTTTTTAAATAATTTACTATAGAAAAGGCAATCCCTGGGATATTTAAAATTTGCGACAGTAGAAAATTATTTTTTGAATAATTTACTATAGAAAAGGCAATCCCTGGCGTAATTAAAATTTGCGACAGTAGAAAATTATTTTTTGAATAATTTACTATAGAAAAGGCAATTCCTGGCGCAATTACAATTTGCGACAGTAAAAAATTATTTTTTGAAAAATTTACTGTAGAAAAGGCAATCCCTGGCGCAATTAAAATTTGCGACAGTAGAAAATTATTTTTTGAATAATTTACTATAGAAAAGGCAATCCCTGGCGTAATTAAAATTTGCGACAATAAAAAAATTACTTTGTGAAAAATTTACCTGGCGAAATTGAAATTTGCGAGAGTAAAAAATTATTTTTTGAATAATTTACTATAGAAAAGGCAATCCCTGGCGCAATTAAAATTTGCGACAGTAAAAAATTATTTTTTGAATAATTTACTATAGAAAAGGCAATCCCTGGCGCAATTAAAAATTGCGACAGTAAAAAATTATTTTTTGAATAATTTACTATAGAAAAGGCAATCCCTGGGATATTTAAAATTTGCGACAGTAGAAAATTATTTTTTGAATAATTTACTATAGAAAAGGCAATCCCTGGCGAAATTAAAATTTGCGACAGTAGAAAATTATTTTTTGAATAATTTACTATAGAAAAGGCAATACTTGGCGTAATTAAAATTTGCGACAATAAAAAATTATTTTTGAAAAGTTTACTATAGAAAAGGCAATCCCTGGCGCAATTAAAATTTGCGACAGTAAAAAATTAATTTTTGAAAAATTTACTGTAGAAAAGGCAATCCCTGGGATATTTAAAATTTGCGACAGTAAAAAATTATTTTTTGAATAATTTACTATAGAAAAGGCAACCCTGGCGTAATTAAAATTTGCGACAGTAGAAAATTATTTTTTGAATAATTTACTATAGAAAAGGCAATCCCTGGCGCACTTAAAATTTGCGACAGCAAAAATTATTTTTTGAATAATTTACTATAGAAAAGGCAATCCCTGGCGCAATTTAAATTTGCGACAGTTGAAAATTATTTTTTGAATAATTTACTATAGAAAAGGCAATCCCTGGCGCAATTAAAATTTGCGACAGTAAAAAATTATTTTTTGAATAATTTACTATACAAAAGGCAATCCCTGGCGCAATTAAAATTTGCGACAGTAGAAAATTATTTTTTGAATAATTTACTATAGAAAAGGCAATCCCTGGCGCAATTAAAATTTGCGACAGTAAAAAATTATTTTTTGAATAATTTACTATAGAAAAGGCAATCCCTGGCGTAATTAAAATTTGCGACAGTTGAAAATTATTTTTTGAATAATTTACAATAGAATAGGCAATCCCTGGCGTAATTAAAATTTGCGACAGTATAAAATTATTTTTTGAATAATTTACTATAGAAAAGGCAATCCCTGGCGTAATTAAAATTTGCGACAGTATAAAATTATTTTTTGAATAATTTACTATAGAAAAGGCAATCCCTGGCGCACTTAAAATTTGCGACAGTATAAAATTATTTTTTGAATAATTTACTATAGAAAAGGCAATCACTGGCGTAATTAAAATTTGCGAAAGGTAAAATTATTTTTTGAATAATTTACTATAGAAAAGGCAATCCCTGGCGCAATTAAAATTTGCGACAGTAAAAAATTATTTTTTGAATAATTTACTATAGAAAAGGCAATCCCTGGCGTAATTAAAATTTGCGACAGTAGAAAATTATTTTTTGAATAATTTACTATGGAAAAGGCAATCCCTGGCGTAATTAAAATTTGCGACAGTAAAAAATTATTTTTTGAAAAGTTTACTATAGAAAAGGCAATCCCTGGCGCAATTAAAATTTGCGACAGTAAAAAATTAATTTTTGAAAAATTTACTGTAGAAAAGGCAATCCCTGGGATATTTAAAATTTGCGACAGTAAAAAATTATTTTTTGAATAATTTACTATAGAAAAGGCAATCCCTGGCGTAATTAAAATTTGCGACAGTAGAAAATTATTTTTTGAATAATTTACTATAGAAAAGGCAATCCCTGGCGCACTTCAAATTTGCGAGAGTAAGAAATTATTTTTTGAATAATTTACTATAGAAAAGGCAATCCCTGGCGCAATTAAAATTTGCGACAGTTGAAAATTATTTTTTGAATAATTTACTATAGAAAAGGCAATCCCTGGCGTAATTAAAATTTGCGACAGTAAAAAATTATTTTTTGAATAATTTACTATAGAAAAGGCAATCCCTGGCGTAATTAAAATTTGCGACAGTAAAAAATTATTTTGTGCAAAATTTACTATAGAAAAGGCAATCCCTGGCGCACTTAAAATTTGCGACAGTAAAAAATTATTTTTTGAAAAATTTACTATAGAAAATGCAATCCCTGGCGTATCTAAAATTTGCGACAGTAGAAAATTATTTTTTGAATAATTTACTATAGAAAAGGCAATCCCTGGCGTATTTAAAATTTGCGACAGAAAAAAATTAATTTTTGAAAAATTTACTGTAGAAAAGGCAATCCCTGGCGCAATTAAAATTTGCGACAGTAGAAAATTATTTTTTGAAAAATTTACTGTAGAAAAGGCAATGCCTGGCGCAATTAAAATTTGCGACAGTAGAAAATTATTTTTTGAATAATTTACTATAGAAAAGGCAATCCCTGGCGTAATTAAAATTTGCGACAGTAGAAAATTATTTTTTGAATAATTTACTATAGAAAAGGCAATCCCTGGCGTATTTAAAATTTTCGACAGTAAAAAATTATTTTTTGAATAATTTACTATAGAAAAGGCAATCCCTGGCGCAATTAAAATTTGCGACAGTAAAAAATTATTTTTTGAATAATTTACTATAGAAAAGGCAATCCCTGGCGCACTTAAAATTTGCGACAGTATAAAATAATTTTTTGAATAATTTACTATAGAAAAGGCAATCCCTGGCGTAATTAAAATTTGCGACAGTAGAAAATTATTTTTTGAATAATTTACTATAGAAAAGGCAATTCCTGGCGCACTTAAAATTTGCGACAGAAAAAAATTATTTTTTGAATAATTTACTATAGAAAAGGCAATCCCTGGCATAATTAAAATTTGCGACAGTTGAAAATTATTTTTTAAATAATTTACTATAGAAAAGGCAATCCCTGGGATATTTAAAATTTGCGACAGTAGAAAATTATTTTTTGAATAATTTACTATAGAAAAGGCAATCCCTGGCGTAATTAAAATTTGCGACAGTAGAAAATTATTTTTTGAATAATTTACTATAGAAAAGGCAATTCCTGGCGCAATTACAATTTGCGACAGTAAAAAATTATTTTTTGAAAAATTTACTGTAGAAAAGGCAATCCCTGGCGCAATTAAAATTTGCGACAGTAGAAAATTATTTTTTGAATAATTTACTATAGAAAAGGCAATCCCTGGCGTAATTAAAATTTGCGACAATAAAAAAATTAATTTGTGAAAAATTTACCTGGCGAAATTGAAATTTGCGAGAGTAAAAAATTATTTTTTGAATAATTTACTATAGAAAAGGCAATCCCTGGCGCAATTAAAATTTGCGACAGTAAAAAATTATTTTTTGAATAATTTACTATAGAAAAGGCAATCCCTGGCGCAATTAAAAATTGCGACAGTAAAAAATTATTTTTTGAATAATTTACTATAGAAAAGGCAATCCCTGGGATATTTAAAATTTGCGACAGTAGAAAATTATTTTTTGAATAATTTACTATAGAAAAGGCAATCCCTGGCGCAATTAAAATTTGCGACAGTAGAAAATTATTTTTTGAATAATTTACTATAGAAAAGGCAATACTTGGCGTAATTAAAATTTGCGACAATAAAAAATTATTTTTTGAAAAGTTTACTATAGAAAAGGCAATCCCTGGCGCAATTAAAATTTGCGACAGTAAAAAATTAATTTTTGAAAAATTTACTGTAGAAAAGGCAATCCCTGGGATATTTAAAATTTGCGACAGTAAAAAATTATTTTTTGAATAATTTACTATAGAAAAGGCAATCCCTGGCGTAATTAAAATTTGCGACAGTAGAAAATTATTTTTTGAATAATTTACTATAGAAAAGGCAATCCCTGGCGCACTTAAAATTTGCGACAGCAAAAATTATTTTTTGAATAATTTACTATAGAAAAGGCAATCCCTGGCGCAATTTAAATTTGCGACAGTTGAAAATTATTTTTTGAATAATTTACTATAGAAAAGGCAATCCCTGGCGCAATTAAAATTTGCGACAGTAAAAAATTATTTTTTGAATAATTTACTATAGAAAAGGCAATCCCTGGCGCAATTAAAATTTGCGACAGTAGAAAATTATTTTTTGAATAATTTACTATAGAAAAGGCAATCCCTGGCGCAATTAAAATTTGCGACAGTAAAAAATTATTTTTTGAATAATTTACTATAGAAAAGGCAATCCCTGGCGTAATTAAAATTTGCGACAGTTGAAAATTATTTTTTGAATAATTTACAATAGAATAGGCAATCCCTGGCGTAATTAAAATTTGCGACAGTATAAAATTATTTTTTGAATAATTTACTATAGAAAAGGCAATCCCTGGCGTAATTAAAATTTGCGACAGTATAAAATTATTTTTTGAATAATTTACTATAGAAAAGGCAATCCCTGGCGCACTTAAAATTTGCGACAGTATAAAATTATTTTTTGAATAATTTACTATAGAAAAGGCAATCACTGGCGTAATTAAAATTTGCGAAAGGTAAAATTATTTTTTGAATAATTTACTATAGAAAAGGCAATCCCTGGCGCAATTAAAATTTGCGACAGTAAAAAATTATTTTTTGAATAATTTACTATAGAAAAGGCAATCCCTGGCGTAATTAAAATTTGCGACAGTAGAAAATTATTTTTTGAATAATTTACTATGGAAAAGGCAATCCCTGGCGTAATTAAAATTTGCGACAGTAAAAAATTATTTTTTGAAAAGTTTACTATAGAAAAGGCAATCCCTGGCGCAATTAAAATTTGCGACAGTAAAAAATTAATTTTTGAAAAATTTACTGTAGAAAAGGCAATCCCTGGGATATTTAAAATTTGCGACAGTAAAAAATTATTTTTTGAATAATTTACTATAGAAAAGGCAATCCCTGGCGTAATTAAAATTTGCGAGAGTAGAAAATTATTTTTTGAATAATTTACTATAGAAAAGGCAATCCCTGGCGCACTTCAAATTTGCGAGAGTAAGAAATTATTTTTTGAATAATTTACTATAGAAAAGGCAATCCCTGGCGCAATTAAAATTTGCGACAGTTGAAAATTATTTTTTGAATAATTTACTATAGAAAAGGCAATCCCTGGCGCAATTAAAATTTGCGACAGTAAAAAATTATTTTTTGAATAATTTACTATAGAAAAGGCAATCCCTGGCGCAATTAAAATTTGCGACAGTAGAAAATTATTTTTGAATAATTTACTATAGAAAAGGCAATCCCTGGCGCAATTAAAATTTGCGACAGTAAAAAATTATTTTTTGAATAATTTACTATAGAAAAGGCAATCCCTGGCGTAATTAAAATTTGCGACAGTTGAAAATTATTTTTTGAATAATTTACTATAGAAAAGGCAATCCCTGGCGTAATTAAAATTTGCGACAGTTGAAAATTATTTTTTGAATAATTTACTATAGAAAAGGCAATCCCTGGCGCACTTAAAATTTGCGACAGTAAGAAATTATTTTTTGAATAATTTACTATAGAAAACGCAATCCCTGGCGCAATTAAAATTTGCGACAGTTGAAAATTATTTTTTGAATAATTTACTATAGAAAAGGCAATCCCTGGCGCAATTAAAATTTGCGACAGTAAAAAAAATATTTTTTGAATAATTTACTATAGAAAAGGCAATCCCTGGCGCAATTAAAATTTGCGACAGTAGAAAATTATTTTTTGAATAATTTACTATAGTAAAGGCAATCCCTGGCGCAATTAAAATTTGCGACAGTAAAAAATTATTTTTTGAATAATTTACTATAGAAAAGGCAATCCCTGGCGTAATTAAAATTTGCGACAGTTGAAAATTATTTTTTGAATAATTTACTATAGAAAAGGCAATCCCTGGCGTAATTAAAATTTGCGACAGTTGAAAATTATTTTTTGAATAATTTACTATAGAAAAGGCAATCCCTGGCGTAATTAAAATTTGCGATAGTAGAAAATTATTTTTTGAATAATTTACTATAAAAAAAGGCAATCCCTGGCGCAATTAAAATTTGCGACAGTAGAAAATTATTTTTTGAATAATTTACTATAGAAAAGGCAATCCCTGGCGTAATTAAAATTTGCGACAGTTGAAAATTATTTTTTGAATAATTTACTATAGAAAAGGCAATCACTGGCGTAATTAAAATTTGCGACAGTTGAAAATTATTTTTTGAATAATTTACTATAGAAAAGGCAATCCCTGGCGCAATTAAAATTTGCGACAGTAAAAAATTATTTTTTGAATAATTTACTATAGAAAAGGCAATCCCTGGCGTATTTAAAATTTTCGACAGTAAAAAATTATTTTTTGAATAATTTACTATAGAAAAAGCAATCCCTGGCGCAATTAAAATTTGCGACAGTAAAAAATTATTTTTTGAAAAGTTTACTATAGAAAAGGCAATCCCTGGCGCACTTAAAATTTGCGACAGTATAAAATTATTTTTTGAATAATTTACTATAGAATAGGCAATCCCTGGCGTAATTAAAATTTGCGACAGTAGAAAATTATTTTTTTGAATAATTTACTATAGAAAAGGCAATCCCTGGCGCAATTAAAATTTGCGACAGTAAAAAATTATTTTTTGAATAATTTACTATAGAAAAGGCAATCCCTGGCGTAATTAAAATTTGCGACAGTAGAAAATTATTTTTTGAATAATTTACTATAGAAAAGGCAAACCCTGGCGCAATTACAATTTGCGACAGTAAAAAATTATTTTTTGAAAAATTTACTGTAGAAAAGGCAATCCCTGGCGCAATTAAAATTTGCGACAGTAGAAAATTATTTTTTGAATAATTTACTATAGAAAAGGCAATCCCTGGCGTAATTAAAATTTGCGACAATAAAAAAATTAATTTGTGAAAAATCTACCTGGCGAAATTGAAATTTGCGAGAGTAAAAAATTATTTTTTGAATAATTTACTATAGAAAAGGCAATCCCTGGCGCAATTAAAATTTGCGACAGTAAAAAATTATTTTTTGAATAATTTACTATAGAAAAGGCAATCCCTGGCGCAATTAAAAATTGCGACAGTAAAAAATTATTTTTTGAATAATTTACTATAGAAAAGGCAATCCCTGGGATATTTAAAATTTGCGACAGTAGAAAATTATTTTTTGAATAATTTACTATAGAAAAGGCAATCCCTGGCGCAATTAAAATTTGCGACAGTAGAAAATTATTTTTTGAATAATTTACTATAGAAAAGGCAATACCTGGCGTAATTAAAATTTGCGACAATAAAAAATTATTTTTTGAAAAGTTTACTATAGAAAAGGCAATCCCTGGCGCAATTAAAATTTGCGACAGTAAAAAATTAATTTTTGAAAAATTTACTGTAGAAAAGGCAATCCCTGGGATATTTAAAATTTGCGACAGTAAAAAATTATTTTTTGAATAATTTACTATAGAAAAGGCAATCCCTGGCGTAATTAAAATTTGCGACAGTAGAAAATTATTTTTTGAATAATTTACTATAGAAAAGTCAATCCCTGGCGCACTTAAAATTTGCGACAGCAAAAATTATTTTTTGAATAATTTACTATAGAAAAGGCAATCCCTGGCGCAATTTAAATTTGCGACAGTTGAAAATTATTTTTTGAATAATTTACTATAGAAAAGGCAATCCCTGGCGCAATTAAAATTTGCGACAGTAAAAAATTATTTTTTGAATAATTTACTATAGAAAAGGCAATCCCTGGCGCAATTAAAATTTGCGACAGTAGAAAATTATTTTTTGAATAATTTACTATAGAAAAGGCAATCCCTGGCGCAATTAAAATTTGCGACAGTAAAAAATTATTTTTTGAATAATTTACTATAGAAAAGGCAATCCCTGGCGTAATTAAAATTTCCGACAGTTGAAAATTATTTTTTGAATAATTTACAATAGAATAGGCAATCCCTGGCGTAATTAAAATTTGCGACAGGATAAAATTATTTTTTGAATAATTTACTATAGAAAAGGCAATCCCTGGCGTAATTAAAATTTGCGACAGTATAAAAATTATTTTTTGAATAATTTACTATAGAAAAGGCAATCCCTGGCGCAGTTAAAATTTGCGACAGTATAAAATTATTTTTGAATAATTTACTATAGAAAAGGCAATCACTGGCGTTATTAAAATTTGCGAAAGGTAAAATTATTTTTTGAATAATTTACTATAGAAAAGGCAATCCCTGGAGAAATTAAAATTTGCGACAGTAAAAAATTATTTTTTGAATAATTTACTATAGAAAAGGCAATCCCTGGCGTAATTAAAATTTGCGACAGTAGAAAATTATTTTTTGAATAATTTACTATGGAAAAGGCAATCCCTGGCGTAATTAAAATTTGCGACAGTAAAAAATTATTTTTTGAAAAGTTTACTATAGAAAAGGCAATCCCTGGCGCAATTAAAATTTGCGACAGTAAAAAATTAATTTTTGAAAAATTAACTGTAGAAAAGGCAATCCCTGGGATATTTAAAATTTGCGACAGTAAAAAATTATTTTTTGAATAATTTACTATAGAAAAGGCAATCCCTGGCGTAATTAAAATTTGCGACAGTAGAAAATTATTTTTTGAATAATTTACTATAGAAAAGGCAATCCCTGGCGCACTTAAAATTTGCGAGAGTAAGAAATTATTTTTTGAATAATTTACTATAGAAAAGGCAATCCCTGGCGCAATTAAAATTTGCGACAGTTGAAAATTATTTTTTGAATAATTTACTATAGAAAAGGCAATCCCTGGCGCAATTAAAATTTGCGACAGTAAAAAATTATTTTTTGAATAATTTACTATAGAAAAGGCAATCCCTGGCGCAATTAAAATTTGCGACAGTAGAAAATTATTTTTTGAATAATTTACTATAGAAAAGGCAATCCCTGGCGCAATTAAAATTTGCGACAGTAAAAAATTATTTTTTGAATAATTTACTATAGAAAAGGCAATCCCTGGCGTAATTAAAATTTGCGACAGTTGAAAATTATTTTTTGAATAATTTACTATAGAAAAGGCAATCCCTGGCGTAATTAAAATTTGCGACAGTTGAAAATTATTTTTTGAATAATTTACTATAGAAAAGGCAATCCCTGGCGCAATTAAAATTTGCGACAGTTGAAAATTATTTTTTGAATAATTTACTATAGAAAAGGCAATCCCTGGCGCAATTAAAATTTGCGACAGTAAAAAATTATTTTTTGAATAATTTACTATAGAAAAGGCAATCCTTGGCGCAATTAAAATTTGCGACAGTAGAAAATTATTTTTTGAATAATTTACTATAGAAAAGGCAATCCCTGGCGCAATTAAAATTTGCGACAGTAAAAAATTATTTTTTGAATAATTTACTATAGAAAAGGCAATCCCTGGCGTAATTAAAATTTGCGACAGTTGAAAATTATTTTTTGAATAATTTACTATAGAAAAGGCAATCCCTGGCGTAATTAAAATTTGCGACAGTTGAAAATTATTTTTTGAATAATTTACTATAGAAAAGGCAATCCCTGGCGCACTTAAAATTTGCGACAGTAAGAAATTATTTTTTGAATAATTTACTATAGAAAACGCAATCCCTGGCGCAATTAAAATTTGCGACAGTTGAAAATTATTTTTTGAATAATTTACTATAGAAAAGGCAATCCCTGGCGCAATTAAAATTTGCGACAGTAAAAAAATATTTTTTAATAATTTACTATAGAAAAGGCAATCCCTGGCGCAATTAAAATTTGCGACAGTAGAAAATTATTTTTTGAATAATTTACTATAGAAAAGGCAATCCCTGGCGCAATTAAAATTTGCGACAGTAAAAAATTATTTTTTGAATAATTTACTATAGAAAAGGCAATCCCTGGCGTAATTAAAATTTGCGACAGTTGAAAATTATTTTTTGAATAATTTACTATAGAAAAGGCAATCCCTGGCGTAATTAAAATTTGCGACAGTTGAAAATTATTTTTTGAATAATTTACTATAGAAAAGGCAATCCCTGGCGTAATTAAAATTTGCGACAGTAGAAAATTATTTTTTGAATAATTTACTATAAAAAAGGCAATCCCTGGCGCAATTAAAATTTGCGACAGTAGAAAATTATTTTTTGAATAATTTACTATAGAAAAGGCAATCCCTGGCGTAATTAAAATTTGCGACAGTTGAAAATTATTTTTTGAATAATTTACTATAGAAAAGGCAATCACTGGCGTAATTAAAATTTGCGACAGTTGAAAATTATTTTTTGAATAATTTACTATAGAAAAGGCAATCCCTGGCGCAATTAAAATTTGCGACAGTAAAAAATTATTTTTTGAATAATTTACTATAGAAAAGGCAATCCCTGGCGTATTTAAAATTTTCGACAGTAAAAAATTATTTTTTGAATAATTTACTATAGAAAAAGCAATCCCTGGCGCAATTAAAATTTGCGACAGTAAAAAATTATTTTTTGAAAAGTTTACTATAGAAAAGGCAATCCCTGGCGCACTTAAAATTTGCGACAGTATAAAATTATTTTTTGAATAATTTACTATAGAATAGGCAATCCCTGGCGTAATTAAAATTTGCGACAGTAGAAAATTATTTTTTGAATAATTTACTATAGAAAAGGCAATCCCTGGCGCAATTAAAATTTGCGACAGTAAAAAATTATTTTTTGAATAATTTACTATAGAAAAGGCAATCCCTGGCGTAATTAAAATTTGCGACAGTAGAAAATTATTTTTTGAATAATTTACTATAGAAAAGGCAAACCCTGGCGCAATTAAAATTTGCGACAGTAAAAAATTATTTTTTGAATAATTTACTATAGAAAAGGCAATCCCTGGCGAAATTAAAATTTGCGACAGTATAAAATTATTTTTTGAATTATTTACTATAGAAAAGGCAATCCCTGGCGCACTTAAAATTTGCGACAGTATAAAATTATTTTTTGAATAATTTACTATAGAAAATGCAATCCCTGGCGTAATTAAAATTTGCGACAGTATAAAATAATTTTTTGAATAATTTACTATAGAAAAGGCAATCCCTGGCGTAATTAAAATTTGCGACAGTAAAAAATTATTTTTTGAAAAGTTTACTATAGAAAAGGCAATCCCTGGCGCAATTAAAATTTGCGACAGTTGAAAATTATTTTTTGAATAATTTACTATAGAAAAGGCAATCCCTGGCGCAATTAAAATTTGCGACAGTAGAAAATTATTTTTTGAATAATTTACTATAGAAAAGGCAATCCCTGGCGCAATTAAAATTTGCGACAGTAAAAAATTATTTTGTGAGAAATTTACTATAGAAAATGCAATCCCTGGCGCAATTAAAATTTGCGACAGTAGAAAATTATTTTTTGAAAAGTTTACTATAGAAAAGGCAATCCCTGGCGCACTTAAAGTTTGCGACAGTAAAAAATTATTTTTTGAATAATTTACTATAGAAAAGGGAATCCTTGGCGCAATTAAAATTTGCGACAGTAGAAAATTATTTTTTGAATAATTTACTATAGAAAAGGCAATCCCTGGCGCAATTAAAATTTGCGACAGTAGAAAATTATTTTTTGAATAATTTACTATAGAAAAGGCAATCCCTGGCGCAATTAAAATTTGCGACAGTAAAAAATTATTTTTTGAATAATTTACAATAGAAAAGGCAATCCCTGGCCCAATTAAAATTTGCGACAGTAAAAAATTATTTTTTGAATAATTTACTATAGAAAAGGCAATCCCTGGCGTAATTAAAATTTGCGACAGTTGAAAATTATTTTGACTTTTCTATAGTAAATTATTCAAAAAATAATTTTCTACTGTCGCAAATTTTAATTACGCCAAGGATTGCCTTTTCTATAGTAAATTATTCAAAAAATAATTTTATACTGTCGCAAATTTTAATTAGGCCAGGGATTGCCTTTTCTATAGTAAATTATTCAAAAAATAATTTTATACTGTCGCAAGTTTTAATTACGCCAGGGATTGCCTTTTCTATAGTAAATTTTGCAAAAAATAATTTTTTACTGTCGCAAATTTTAATTGCGCCAGGGATTGCCTTTTCTATAGTAAATTTTGCAAAAAATAATTTTCTACTGTCGCAAATTTTAATTACGCCAAGGATTGCCTTTTCTATAGTAAATTATTCAAAAAATAATTTTCAACTGTCGCAAATTTAATTACGCCAGGGTTTGCCTATTCTATAGTAAATTTTGCAAAAAATAATTTTTTACTGTCGCAAATTTTAATTACGCCAGGGATTGCCTTTTCTATAGTAAATTATTCAAAAAATAATTTTCTACTGTCGCAAATTTTAATTACGCCAGGGATTGCCTTTTCTATAGTAAATTATTCAAAAAATAATTTTATACTGTCGCAAATTTTAATTACGCCAGGGATTGCCTTTTCTATAGTAAATTATTCAAAAAATAATTTTATACTGTCGCAAATTTTAATTACGCCAGGGATTGCCTTTTCTATAGCAAATTTTGCAAAAAATAATTTTATACTGTCGCAAATTTTAAGTGCGCCAGGGATTGCCTTTTCTATAGTAAATTATTCAAAAAATAATTTTTTACTGTCGCAAATTTTAATTGCGCCAGGGATTGCCTTTTCTACAGTAAATTTTTCAAAATATTAATTTTTTACTGTCGCAAATTTTAAATACGACAGGGATTGCCTTTTCTATAGTAAATTATTCAAAAAATAATTTTCTACTGTCGCAAATTTTAATTACGCCAGGGATTGCCTTTTCTATAGTAAATTATTCAAAAAATAATTTTTTACTGTCGCAAATTTTAAGTGCGCCAGGGATTGCTTTTTCTGTAGTAAATTATTCAAAAAATAATTTTTTACTGTCGCAAATATTAATTGCGCCAGGGATTGCCTTTTCTATGGTAAATTATTCAAAAAATAATTTTTTACTGTCGCAAATTTTAATTGCGCCAGGGATTGCCTTTTCTATAGTAAATTTCTCACAAAATAATTTTTTACTGTCGCAAATTTTAAGTGCGCCAGGGATTGCCTTTTCTATAGCAAATTATTCAAAAAATAATTTTCTACTGTCGCAAATTTTAATTGCGCCAGGGATTGCCTTTTCTATAGTAAATTTTTCAAAAAATAATTTTTTACTTTCGCAAGTTTTAATTACGCCAGGGATTGCCTTTTCTATAGTAAATTTTTCAAAAAATAATTTTTTACTGTCGCAAATTTTAAATATCCCAGGGATTGCCTATTCTATAGTAAATTTCTCACAAAATAATTTTTTACTGTCGCAAATTTCAATTACGCCAGGGATTGCCTTTTCTATAGTAAATTATTCAAAAAATAATTTTATGCTGTCGCAAATTTTAAGTGCGCCAGGGATTGCCTTTTCTATAGTAAATTATTCAAAAAATAATTTTATACTGTCGCAAACTTTAATTACGCCAGGGATTGCCTTTTCTATAGTAAATTATTCAAAAAATAATTTTTTACTGTCGCAAATTTTAATTACGCCAGGGATTGCCATTTCTATAGTAAATTTCTCACAAAATAATTTTTTACTGTCGCAAATTTTAATTACGCCAGGGATTGCCTTTTCTATAGTAAATTATTCAAAAAATAATTTTTTACTGTCGCAAATTTTAATTACGCCAGGGATTGCCTTTTCTATAGTAAATTATTCAAAAAATAATTTTTTACTCTCGCAAATTTCAATTTCGCCAGGTAAATTTTTCACAAATTAATTTTTCACTGTCGCAAATTTTAATTACGCCAGGGATTGCCTTTTCTATAGTAAATTATTCAAAAAATAATTTTATACTGTCGCAAATTTTAATTGCCCCAGGGTTTGCCTTTTCTATAGTAAATTATTCAAAAAATAACTTTATACTATCGCAAATTTTAATTACGCCAGGGATTGCCTTTTCTATAGTAAATTATTCAAAAAATAATTTTCTACTGTCGCAAATTTTAATTACGCCAGGGATTGCCTTTTCTATAGTAAATTATTCAAAAAATAATTTTTTACTCTCGCAAATTTCAATTTCGCCGGGTAAATTTTTCAAAAAATAATTTTCTACTGTCGCAAATTTTAAATACGCCAGGGATTGCCTTTTCTATAGTAAATTATTCAAAAAATAATTTTTTACTGTCGCAAATTTTAATTGGGCCAGGGATTGCCTTTTCTATAGTAAATTATTCAAAAAATGATTTTTTACTGTCGCAAATTTCAATTTCGCCAGGTAAATTTTTCACAAATTAATTGTTTACTGTCGCAAATTTTAAATGCGCCAGGGATTGCCTTTTCTATAGTAAATTATTCAAAAAATAATTTTCTACTGTCGCAAATTTTAATTACGCCAGGGATTGCCTTTTCAATAGTAAATTATTCAAAAAATAATTTTCTACTGTCGCAAATTTTAAATATCCCAGGGATTGCCTTTTCTATAGTAAATTATTCAAAAAATAAATTTCTACTGTCGCAAATTTTAATTACGCCAGGGATTGCCTTTTCTATAGTAAATTATTCAAAAAATAATTTTATACTGTCGCAAATTTTAATTACGCCAGGGATTGCCTTTTCTATAGTAAATTATTAAAAAAATAATTTTTTACTGTCGCAAATTTTAAGTGGGTCAGGGGATTGCCTTTTCTATAGTAAATTATTCAAAAAATAATTTTATACTGTCGCAAATTTTAATTACGCCAGGGATTGCCTTTTCTATAGTAAATTATTCAAAAAATAATTTTATACTGTCGCAAATTTTAAATACGCCAGGGATTGCCTTTTCTATAGTAAATTATTCAAAAAATAATTTTTACTGTCGCAAATTTTAAGTGCGCCAGGGATTGCCTTTTCTATAGTAAATTTTTCAAAAAATAATTTTTTACTCTCGCAAATTTCAATTTCGCCAGGTTAATTTTTCACAAATTAATTTTTTACTGTCGCAAATTTTAAATACGCCAGGGATTGCCTTTTCTATAGTAAATTTTGCAAAAAATAATTTTATTCTGTCGCAAATTTTAAGTGCGCCAGGGATTGCCTTTTCTATAGTAAATTATTCAAAAAATAATTTTTTACTGTCGCAAATTTTAATTGCGCCAGGGATTGCCTTTTTTACAGTAAATTTTTCAAAAAATAATTTTTTACTATCGCAAGTTTTAATTGCGCCAGGGATTGCCTTTTCTACAGTAAATTTTGCAAAAAATAATTTTTTACTGTCGCAAATTTTAATTGCGCCAGGGATTGCCTTTTCTATAGTAAACTTTTCAAAAAATAATTTTCTACTGTCGCAAATTTTAATTGCGCCAGGGATTGCCTTTTCTATAGTAAATTATTCAAAAAATAATTTTCTACTGTCGCAAATTTTAAATATCCCAGGTATTGCCTTTTCTATAGTAAATTATTCAAAAAATAATTTTCTACTGTCGCAAATTTTAATTACGCCAGGGATTGCCTTTTCTATAGTAAATTATTCAAAAAATAATTTTTTACTGTCGCAAATTTTAACTGCGCCAGGGATTGCCTTTTCTATAGTAAATTATTCAAAAAATAATTTTCTACTGTCGCAAATTTTAATTTCGCCAGAGATTGCCTTTTCTACAGTAAATTTTTCAAAAATTAATTTTCTACTGTCGCAAATTTTAATTGCGCCAGGGATTGCCTTTTCTATAGTAAATTATTCAAAAAATAATTTTATACTGTCGCAAATTTTAATTACGCCAGGGATTGCCTTTTCTATAGTAAATTATTCAAAAAATAATTGTTTACTGTCGCAAATTTTAAGTGCGCCTGGGATTGCCTTTTCTATAGTAAATTATTCAAAAAATAATTTTATACTGTCGCAAATTTTAATTACGCCACGGATTGCCTTTTCTATAGTAAATTATTCAAAAAATAATTTTTTACTGTCGCAAATTTTAAGTGCGCCAGGGATTGCCTTTTCTATAGTAAATTATTCAAAAAATAATTTTATACTGTCGCAAATTTTAATTACGCCAGGGATTGCCTTTTCCATAGTAAATTATTCAAAAAATTATTTTATACTGTCGCAAAATTTAAATACGCCAGGGATTGCCTTTTCTATAGTAAATTATTCAAAAAATAATTTTTTACTGTGGCAAATTTTAAGTGCGCCAGGGATTGCCTTTTCTATAGTAAATTTTTCAAAAAATAATTTTTTACTGTCGCAAATTTTAAATATCCCAGGGATTGCCTTTTTTATAGTAAATTTCTCACAAATTAATTTCTTACTGTCGCAAATTTTAAATACGCCAGGGATTGCCTTTTCTATAGTAAATTATTCAAAAAATAATTTTTTACTGTCGCAAATTTTAATTACGCCAGGGATTGCCTTTTCTATAGTAAATTATTCAAAAAATAATTTTCTACTGTCGCAAATTTTAATTGCGCCAGGGATTGCCTTTTCTACAGTAAATTATTCAAAAAATAATTTTTTACTGTCGCAAATTTTAATTGCGCCAGGGATTGCCTTTTCTACAGTAAATTTTCAAAATATTAATTTTTTACTGTCGCAAATTTTAAATACGACAGGGATTGCCTTTTCTATAGTAAATTATTCAAAAAATAATTTTCTACTGTCGCAAATTTTAATTACGCCAGGGATTGCCTTTTCTATAGTAAATTATTCAAAAAATAATTTTTTACTGTCGCAAATTTTAAGTGCGCCAGGGATTGCTTTTTCTGTAGTAAATTATTCAAAAATAATTTTTTACTGTCGCAAATATTAATTGCGCCAGGGATTGCCTTTTCTATGGTAAATTATTCAAAAAATAATTTTTTACTGTCGCAAATTTTAATTGCGCCAGGGATTGCCTTTTCTATAGTAAATTTCTCACAAAGTAATTTTTTACTGTCGCAAATTTTAAGTGCGCCAGGGATTGCCTTTTCTATAGCAAATTATTCAAAAAATAATTTTCTACTGTCGCAAATTTTAATTGCGCCAGGGATTGCCTTTTCTATAGTAAATTTTTCAAAAAATAATTTTTTACTTTCGCAAGTTTTAATTACGCCAGGGATTGCCTTTTCTATAGTAAATTTTTAAAAAAATTATTTTTTACTGTCGCAAATTTTAAATATCCCAGGGATTGCCTATTCTATAGTAAATTTCTCACAAAATAATTTTTTAGTGTCGCAAATTTCAATTACGCCAGGGATTGCCTTTTCTATAGTAAATTATTCAAAAAATAATTTTATGCTGTCGCAAATTTTAAGTGCGCCAGGGATTGCCTTTTCTATAGTAAATTATTCAAAAAATAATTTTATACTGTCGCAAATTTTAATTACGCCAGGGATTGCCTTTTCTATAGTAAATTATTCAAAAAATAATTTTTTACTGTCGCAAATTTTAATTACGCCAGGAATGCCATTTCTATAGTAAATTACTCACAAAATAATTTTTTACTGTCGCAAATTTTAATTACGCCAGGGATTGCCTTTTCTATAGTAAATTATTCAAAAAATAATTTTTTACTGTCGCAAATTTTAATTACGCCAGGGATTGCCTTTTCTATAGTAAATTATTCAAAAAATAATTTTTTACTCTCGCAAATTTCAATTTCGCCAGGTAAATTTTTCACAAATTAATTTTTCACTGTCGCAAATTTTAATTACGCCAGGGATTGCCTTTTCTATAGTAAATTATTCAAAAAATAATTTTATACTGTCGCAAATTTTAATTGCCCCAGGGTTTGCCTTTTCTATAGTAAATTATTCAAAAAATAACTTTATACTATCGCAAATTTTAATTACGCCAGGGATTGCCTTTTCTATAGTAAATTATTCAAAAAATAATTTTCTACTGTCGCAAATTTTAATTACGCCAGGGATTGCCTTTTCTATAGTAAATTATTCAAAAAATAATTTTTTACTCTCGCAAATTTCAATTTCGCCGGGTAAATTATTCAAAAAATAATTTTTTACTGTCGCAAATTTTAATTGGGCCAGGGATTGCCTTTTCTATAGTAAATTATTCAAAAAATGATTTTTTACTGTCGCAAATTTCAATTTCGCCAGGTAAATTTTTCACAAATTAATTGTTTACTGTCGCAAATTTTAAATGCGCCAGGGATTGCCTTTTCTATAGTAAATTATTCAAAAAATAATTTTCTACTGTCGCAAATTTTAATTACGCCAGGGATTGCCTTTTCAATAGTAAATTATTCAAAAAATAATTTTCTACTGTCGCAAATTTTAAATATCCCAGGGATTGCCTTTTTTTTGTAAATTATTCAAAAAATAATTTTCTACTGTCGCAAATTTTAATTACGCCAGGTATTGCCTTTTCTATAGTAAATTATTCAAAAAATAATTTTATACTGTCGCAAATTTTAATTACGCCAGGGATTGCCTTTTCTATAGTAAATTATTAAAAAAATAATTTTTTACTGTCGCAAATTTTAAGTGGGTCAGGGATTGCCTTTTCTATAGTAAATTATTCAAAAAATAATTTTATACTGTCGCAAATTTTAATTACGCCAGGGATTGCCTTTTCTATAGTAAATTATTCAAAAAATAATTTTATACTGTCGCAAATTTTAAATGCGCCAGGGATTGCCTTTTCTATAGTAAATTATTCAAAAAATAATTTTTACTGTCGCAAATTTTAAGTGCGCCAGGGATTGCCTTTTCTATAGTAAATTTTTCAAAAAATAATTTTTTACTCTCGCAAATTTCAATTTCGCCAGGTTAATTTTTCACAAATTAATTTTTTACTGTCGCAAATTTTAAATACGCCAGGGATTGCCTTTTCTATAGTAAATTTTGCAAAAAATAATTTTATTCTGTCGCAAATTTTAAGTGCGCCAGGGATTGCCTTTTCTATAGTAAATTATTCAAAAAATAATTTTTTACTGTCGCAAATTTTAATTGCGCCAGGGATTGCCTTTTTTACAGTAAATTTTTCAAAAAATAATTTTTTACTATCGCAAGTTTTAATTGCGCCAGGGATTGCCTTTTCTACAGTAAATTTTGCAAAAAATAATTTTTTACTGTCGCAAATTTTAATTGCGCCAGGGATTGCCTTTTCTATAGTAAACTTTTCAAAAAATAATTTTCTACTGCCGCAAATTTTAATTGCGCCAGGGATTGCCTTTTCTATAGTAAATTATTCAAAAAATAATTTTCTACTGTCGCAAATTTTAAATATCCCAGGGATTGCCTTTTCTATAGTAAATTATTCAAAAAATAATTTTCTACTGTCGCAAATTTTAATTACGCCAGGGATTGCCTTTTCTATAGTAAATTATTCAAAAAATAATTTTTTACTGTCGCAAATTTTAACTGCGCCAGGGATTGCCTTTTCTATAGTAAATTATTCAAAAAATAATTTTCTACTGTCGCAAATTTTAATTTCGCCAGAGATTGCCTTTTCTACAGTAAATTTTTCAAAAATTAATTTTCTACTGTCGCAAATTTTAATTGCGCCAGGGATTGCCTTTTCTATAGTAAATTATTCAAAAAATAATTTTATACTGTCGCAAATTTTAATTACGCCAGGGATTGCCTTTTCTATAGTAAATTATTCCAAAAATAATTGTTAACTGTCGCAAATTTTAAGTGCGCCTGGGATTGCCTTTTCTATAGTAAATTATTCAAAAAATAATTTTATACTGTCGCAAATTTTAATTACGCCAGGGATTGCCTTTTCTATAGTAAATTATTCAAAAAATAATTTTTTACTGTCGCAAATTTTAAGTGCGCCAGGGATTGCCTTTTCTATAGTAAATTATTCAAAAAATAATTTTATACTGTCGCAAATTTTAATTACGCCAGGGATTGCCTTTTCCATAGTAAATTATTCAAAAAATTATTTTATACTGTCGCAAAATTTAAATACGCCAGGGATTGCCTTTTCTATAGTAAATTATTCAAAAAATAATTTTTTACTGTGGCAAATTTTAAGTGCGCCAGGGATTGCCTTTTCTATAGTAAATTTTTCAAAAAATAATTTTTTACTGTCGCAAATTTTAAATATCCCAGGGATTGCCTTTTCTATAGTAAATTTCTCACAAATTAATTTCTTACTGTCGCAAATTTTAAATACGCCAGGGATTGCCTTTTCTATAGTAAATTATTCAAAAAATAATTTTTTACTGTCGCAAATTTTAATTACGCCAGGGATTGCCTTTTCTATAGTAAATTATTCAAAAATAATTTTCTACTGTCGCAAATTTTAATTGCGCCAGGGATTGCCTTTTCTACAGTAAATTTTTCAAAAAATAATTTTTTACTCTCGCAAATTGTAATTGCGCCAGGGATTGCCTTTTCTATAGTAAATTATTCAAAAAATAATTTTATACTGTCGCAAATTTTAATTACGCCAGGGATTGCCTTTTCTATAGCAAATTTTGCAAAAAATAATTTTATACTGTCGCAAATTTTAAGTGCGCCAGGGATTGCCTTTTCTATAGTAAATTATTCAAAAAATAATTTTTTACTGTCGCAAATTTTAATTGCGCCAGGGATTGCCTTTTCTACAGTAAATTTTTCAAAATATTAATTTTTTACTGTCGCAAATTTTAAATACGACAGGGATTGCCTTTTCTATAGTAAATTATTCAAAAAATAATTTTCTACTGTCGCAAATTTTAATTACGCCAGGGATTGCCTTTTCTATAGTAAATTATTCAAAAAATAATTTTTTACTGTCGCAAATTTTAAGTGCGCCAGGGATTGCTTTTTCTGTAGTAAATTATTCAAAAAATAATTTTTTACTGTCGCAAATATTAATTGCGCCAGGGATTGCCTTTTCTATGGTAAATTATTCAAAAAATAATTTTTTACTGTCGCAAATTTTAATTGCGCCAGGGATTGCCTTTTCTATAGTAAATTTCTCACAAAATAATTTTTTACTGTCGCAAATTTTAAGTGCGCCAGGGATTGCCTTTTCTATAGCAAATTATTCAAAAAATAATTTTCTACTGTCGCAAATTTTAATTGCGCCAGGGATTGCCTTTTCTATAGTAAATTTTTCAAAAAATAATTTTTTACTTTCGCAAGTTTTAATTACGCCAGGGATTGCCTTTTCTATAGTAAATTTTTCAAAAAATAATTTTTTACTGTCGCAAATTTTAAATATCCCAGGGATTGCCTATTCTATAGTAAATTTCTCACAAAATAATTTTTTACTGTCGCAAATTTCAATTACGCCAGGGATTGCCTTTTCTATAGTAAATTATTCAAAAAATAATTTTATGCTGTCGCAAATTTTAAGTGCGCCAGGGATTGCCTTTTCTATAGTAAATTATTCAAAAAATAATTTTATACTGTCGCAAATTTTAATGACGCCAGGGATTGCCTTTTCTATAGTAAATTATTCAAAAAATAATTTTTTACTGTCGCAAATTTTAATTACGCCAGGGATTGCCACTTCTATAGTAAATTTCTCACAAAATAATTTTTTACTGTCGCAAATTTTAATTACGCCAGGGATTGCCTTTTCTATAGTAAATTATTCAAAAAATAATTTTTTACTGTCGCAAATTTTAATTACGCCAGGGATTGCCTTTTCTATAGTAAATTATTCAAAAAATAATTTTTTACTCTCGCAAATTTCAATTTCGCCAGGTAAATTTTTCACAAATTAATTTTTCACTGTCGCAAATTTTAATTACGCCAGGGATTGCCTTTTCTATAGTAAATTATTCAAAAAATAATTTTATACTGTCGCAAATTTTAATTGCCCCAGGGTTTGCCTTTTCTATAGTAAATTATTCAAAAAATAACTTTATACTATCGCAAATTTTAATTACGCCAGGGATTGCCTTTTCTATAGTAAATTATTCAAAAAATAATTTTCTACTGTCGCAAATTTTAATTACGCCAGGGATTGCCTTTTCTATAGTAAATTATTCAAAAAATAATTTTTTACTCTCGCAAATTTCAATTTCGCCGGGTAAATTTTTCAAAAAATAATTTTCTACTGTCGCAAATTTTAAATACGCCAGGGATTGCCTTTTCTATAGTAAATTATTCAAAAAATAATTTTTTACTGTCGCAAATTTTAATTGGGCCAGGGATTGCCTTTTCTATAGTAAATTATTCAAAAAATGATTTTTTACTGTCGCAAATTTCAATTTCGCCAGGTAAATTTTTCACAAATTAATTGTTTACTGTCGCAAATTTTAAATGCGCCAGGGATTGCCTTTTCTATAGTAAATTATTCAAAAAATAATTTTCTACTGTCGCAAATTTTAATTACGCCAGGGATTGCCTTTTCAATAGTAAATTATTCAAAAAATAATTTTCTACTGTCGCAAATTTTAAATATCCCAGGGATTGCCTTTTCTATAGTAAATTATTCAAAAAATAATTTTCTACTGTCGCAAATTTTAATTACGCCAGGGATTGCCTTTTCTATAGTAAATTATTCAAAAAATAATTTTATACTGTCGCAAATTTTAATTACGCCAGGGATTGCCTTTTCTATAGTAAATTATTAAAAAAATAATTTTTTACTGTCGCAAATTTTAAGTGGGTCAGGGATTGCCTTTTCTATAGTAAATTATTCAAAAAATAATTTTATACTGTCGCAAATTTTAATTACGCCAGGGATTGCCTTTTCTATAGTAAATTATTCAAAAAATAATTTTATACTGTCGCAAATTTTAAATACGCCAGGGATTGCCTTTTCTATAGTAAATTATTCAAAAAATAATTTTTACTGTCGCAAATTTTAAGTGCGCCAGGGATTGCCTTTTCTATAGTAAATTTTTCAAAAAATAATTTTTTACTCTCGCAAATTTCAATTTCGCCAGGTTAATTTTTCACAAATTAATTTTTTACTGTCGCAAATTTTAAATACGCCAGGGATTGCCTTTTCTATAGTAAATTTTGCAAAAAATAATTTTATTCTGTCGCAAATTTTAAGTGCGCCAGGGATTGCCTTTTCTATAGTAAATTATTCAAAAAATAATTTTTTACTGTCGCAAATTTTAATTGCGCCAGGGATTGCCTTTTTTACAGTAAATTTTTCAAAAAATAATTTTTTACTATCGCAAGTTTTAATTGCGCCAGGGATTGCCTTTTCTACAGTAAATTTTGCAAAAAATAATTTTTTACTGTCGCAAATTTTAATTGCGCCAGGGATTGCCTTTTCTATAGTAAACTTTTCAAAAAATAATTTTCTACTGTCGCAAATTTTAATTGCGCCAGGGATTGCCTTTTCTATAGTAAATTATTCAAAAAATAATTTTCTACTGTCGCAAATTTTAAATATCCCAGGGATTGCCTTTTCTATAGTAAATTATTCAAAAAATAATTTTCTACTGTCGCAAATTTTAATTACGCCAGGGATTGCCTTTTCTATAGTAAATTATTCAAAAAATAATTTTTTACTGTCGCAAATTTTAACTGCGCCAGGGATTGCCTTTTCTATAGTAAATTATTCAAAAAATAATTTTCTACTGTCGCAAATTTTAATTTCGCCAGAGATTGCCTTTTCTACAGTAAATTTTTCAAAAATTAATTTTCTACTGTCGCAAATTTTAATTACGCCAGGGATTGCCTTTTCTATAGTAAATTATTCAAAAAATAATTTTATACTGTCGCAAATTTTAATTACGCCAGGGATTGCCTTTTCAATAGTAAATTATTCAAAAAATGATTGTTTACTGTCGCAAATTTTAAGTGCGCCTGGGATTGCCTTTTCTATAGTAAATTATTCAAAAAATAATTTTATACTGTCGCAAATTTTAATTACGCCAGGGATTGCCTTTTCTATAGTAAATTATTCAAAAAATAATTTTTTACTGTCGCAAATTTTAAGTGCGCCAGGGATTGCCTTTTCTATAGTAAATTATTCAAAAAATAATTTTATACTGTCGCAAATTTTAAATACGCCAGGGATTGCCTTTTCGATAGTAAATTATTCAAAAAATTATTTTATACTGTCGCAAAATTTAAATACGCCAGGGATTGCCTTTTCTATAGTAAATTATTCAAAAAATAATTTTTTACTGTGGCAAATTTTAAGTGCGCCAGGGATTGCCTTTTCTATAGTAAATTTTTCAAAAAATAATTTTTTACTGTCGCAAATTTTAAATATCCCAGGGATTGCCTTTTCTATAGTAAATTTCTCACAAATTAATTTCTTACTGTCGCAAATTTTAAATACGCCAGGGATTGCCTTTTCTATAGTAAATTATTCAAAAAATATTTTTTTACTGTCGCAAATTTTAATTACGCCAGGGATTGCCTTTTCTATAGTAAATTATTCAAAAAATAATTTTCTACTGTCGCAAATTTTAATTGCGCCAGGGATTGCCTTTTCTACAGTAAATTTTTCAAAAAATAATTTTTTACTCTCGCAAATTGTAATTGCGCCAGGGATTGCCTTTTCTATAGTAAATTATTCAAAAAATAATTTTCTACTGTCGCAAATTTTAAATACGCCAGGGATTGCCTTTTCTATAGTAAATTATTCAAAAAATAATTTTTTACTGTCACAAATTTTAATTGGGCCAGGGATTGCCTTTTCTATAGTAAATTATTCAAAAAATGATTTTTTACTGTCGCAAATTTCAATTTCGCCAGGTAAATTTTTCACAAATTAATTGTTTACTGTCGCAAATTTTAAATGCGCCAGGGATTGCCTTTTCTATAGTAAATTATTCAAAAAATAATTTTCTACTGTCGCAAATTTTAATTACGCCAGGGATTGCCTTTTCAATAGTAAATTATTCAAAAAATAATTTTCTACTGTCGCAAATTTTAAATATCCCAGGGATTGCCTTTTCTATAGTAAATTATTCAAAAAATAATTTTCTACTGTCGCAAATTTTAATTACGCCAGGGATTGCCTTTTCTATAGTAAATTATTCAAAAAATAATTTTATACTGTCGCAAATTTTAATTACGCCAGGGATTGCCTTTTCTATAGTAAATTATTAAAAAAATAATTTTTTACTGTCGCAAATTTTAAGTGGGTCAGGGATTGCCTTTTCTATAGTAAATTATTCAAAAAATAATTTTATACTGTCGCAAATTTTAATTACGCCAGGGATTGCCTTTTCTATAGTAAATTATTCAAAAAATAATTTTATACTGTCGCAAATTTTAAATACGCCAGGGATTGCCTTTTCTATAGTAAATTATTCAAAAAATAATTTTTACTGTCGCAAATTTTAAGTGCGCCAGGGATTGCCTTTTCTATAGTAAATTTTTCAAAAAATAATTTTTTACTCTCGCAAATTTCAATTTCGCCAGGTTAATTTTTCACAAATTAATTTTTTACTGTCGCAAATTTTAAATACGCCAGGGATTGCCTTTTCTATAGTAAATTTTGCAAAAAATAATTTTATTCTGTCGCAAATTTTAAGTGCGCCAGGGATTGCCTTTTCTATAGTAAATTATTCAAAAAATAATTTTTTACTGTCGCAAATTTTAATTGCGCCAGGGATTGCCTTTTTTACAGTAAATTTTTCAAAAAATAATTTTTTACTATCGCAAGTTTTAATTGCGCCAGGGATTGCCTTTTCTACAGTAAATTTTGCAAAAAATAATTTTTTACTGTCGCAAATTTTAATTGCGCCAGGGATTGCCTTTTCTATAGTAAACTTTTCAAAAAATAATTTTCTACTGTCGCAAATTTTAATTGCGCCAGGGATTGCCTTTTCTATAGTAAATTATTCAAAAAATAATTTTCTACTGTCGCAAATTTTAAATATCCCAGGGATTGCCTTTTCTATAGTAAATTATTCAAAAAATAATTTTCTACTGTCGCAAATTTTAATTACGCCAGGGATTGCCTTTTCTATAGTAAATTATTCAAAAAATAATTTTTTACTGTCGCAAATTTTAACTGCGCCAGGGATTGCCTTTTCTATAGTAAATTATTCAAAAAATAATTTTCTACTGTCGCAAATTTTAATTTCGCCAGAGATTGCCTTTTCTACAGTAAATTTTTCAAAAATTAATTTTCTACTGTCGCAAATTTTAATTGCGCCAGGGATTGCCTTTTCTATAGTAAATTATTCAAAAAATAATTTTATACTGTCGCAAATTTTAATTACGCCAGGGATTGCCTTTTCTATAGTAAATTATTCAAAAAATAATTGTTTACTTTCGCAAATTTTAAGTGCGCCTGGGATTGCCTTTTCTATAGTAAATTATTCAAAAAATAATTTTATACTGTCGCAAATTTTAATTACGCCAGGGATTGCCTTTTCTATAGTAAATTATTCAAAAAATAATTTTTTACTGTCGCAAATTTTAAGTGCGCCAGGGATTGCCTTTTCTATAGTAAATTATTCAAAAAATAATTTTATACTGTCGCAAATTTTAATTACGCCAGGGATTGCCTTTTCCATAGTAAATTATTCAAAAAATTATTTTATACTGTCGCAAAATTTAAATACGCCAGGGATTGCCTTTTCTATAGTAAATTATTCAAAAAATAATTTTTTACTGTGGCAAATTTTAAGTGCGCCAGGGATTGCCTTTTCTATAGTAAATTTTTCAAAAAATAATTTTTTACTGTCGCAAATTTTAAATATCCCAGGGATTGCCTTTTCTATAGTAAATTTCTCACAAATTAATTTCTTACTGTCGCAAATTTTAAATACGCCAGGGATTGCCTTTTCTATAGTAAATTATTCAAAAAATAATTTTTTACTGTCGCAAATTTTAATTACGCCAGGGATTGCCTTTTCTATAGTAAATTATTCAAAAAATAATTTTCTACTGTCGCAAATTTTAATTGCGCCAGGGATTGCCTTTTCTACAGTAAATTTTTCAAAAAATAATTTTTTACTCTCGCAAATTGTAATTGCGCCAGGGATTGCCTTTTCTATAGTAAATTATTCAAAAAATAATTTTCTACTGTCGCAAATTTTAAATACGCCAGGGATTGCCTTTTCTATAGTAAATTTTGCAAAAAATAATTTTTTACTGTCGCAAATTTTAAATACGCCAGGGATTGCCTTTTCTATAGTAAATTATTCAAAAAATAATTTTCTACTGTCGCAAATTTTAATTACGCCAGGGATTGCCTTTTCTATAGTAAATTATTAAAAAAATAATTTTTTACTGTCGCAAATTTTAATTGCGCCAGGGATTGCCTTTTATATAGTAAATTTTTCAAAAAATAATTTTATACTGTCGCTAATTTTAAATACGCCAGGGATTGCCTTTTCTATAGTAAATTATTCAAAAAATAATTTTATACTGTCGCAAATTTTAATTACGCCAGGGATTGCCTTTTCTATAGTAAATTATTCAAAAAATAATTTTTTACTGTCGCAAATTTTAAGTGCGGCAGGGATTGCTTTTCTATAGTAAACTTTTCAAAAAATAATTTTCTACTGTCGCAAATTTTAATTGCGCCAGGGATTGCATTTTCTATAGTAAATTTCTCACAAAATAATTTTTTACTGTCGCAAATTTTAATTGCGCCAGGGATTGCCTTTTCTATAGTAAATTATTCAAAAAATAATTTTATACTGTCGCAAATTTTAATTACGCCAGGGATTGCCTTTTCTATAGTAAATTATTCAAAAAATAATTTTATACTGTCGCAAATTTTAATTACGCCAGGGATTGCCTTTTCTATAGCAAATTTTGCAAAAAATAATTTTATACTGTCGCAAATTTTAAGTGCGCCAGGGATTGCCTTTTCTATAGTAAATTATTCAAAAAATAATTTTTTACTGTCGCAAATTTTAATTGCGCCAGGGATTGCCTTTTCTACAGTAAATTTTTCAAAATATTAATTTTTTACTGTCGCAAATTTTAAATACGACAGGGATTGCCTTTTCTATAGTAAATTATTCAAAAACAATTTTCTACTGTCGCAAATTTTAATTACGCCAGGGATTGCCTTTTCTATAGTAAATTATTCAAAAAATAATTTTTTACTGTCGCAAATTTTAAGTGCGCCAGGGATTGCTTTTTCTATAGTAAATTATTCAAAAAATAATTTTTTACTGTCGCAAATATTAATTGCGCCAGGGATTGCCTTTTCTATGGTAAATTATTCAAAAAATAATTTTTTACTGTCGCAAATTTTAATTGCGCCAGGGATTGCCTTTTCTATAGTAAATTTCTCACAAAATAATTTTTTACTGTCGCAAATTTTAAGAGCGCCAGGGATTGCCTTTTCTATAGCAAATTATTCAAAAAATAATTTTCTACTGTCGCAAATTTTAATTGCGCCAGGGATTGCCTTTTCTATAGTAAATTTTTCAAAAAATAATTTTTTAATTTCGCAAGTTTTAATTACGCCAGGGATTGCCTTTTCTATAGTAAATTATTCAAAAAATAATTTTTTACTGTCGCAAATTTTAATTGCGCCAGGGATTGCCTTTTATATAGTAAATTTTTCAAAAAATAATTTTATACTGTCGCAAATTTTAAATACGCCAGGGATTGCCTTTTGTATAGTAAAATATTCAAAAAATAATTTTATACTGTCGCAAATTTTAATTACGCCAGGGATTGCCTTTTCTATAGTAAATTATTCAAAAAATAATTTTCTACTGTCACAAATTTTAATTGCGCAAGGGTTTGCCTTTTCTATAGTAAATTATTCAAAAAATAATTTTCTACTGTCGCAAATTTTAATTACGCCAGGGATTGCCTTTTCTATAGTAAATTATTCAAAAAATAATTTTTTACTGTCGCAAATTTTAATTGCGCCAGGGATTGCCTTTTCTATAGTAAATTATTTAAAAAATAATTTTCTAATGTCGCAAATTTTAATTGCGCCAGGGATTGCCTTTTCTATAGTAAATTATTCAAAAAATAATTTTCTAGTGTCGCAAATTTTAATTGCGCCAAAGATTTCCTTTTCTATAGTAAATTATTCAAAAAATAATTTTTTACTGTCGCAAATTTTAAGTGCGCCAGGGATTGCCTTTTCAATAGTAAACTTTTCAAAAAATAATTTTCTACTGTCGCAAATTTTAATTGCGCCAGGGATTGCATTTTCTATAGTAAATTTCTCACAAAATAATTTTTTACTGTCGCAAATTTTAATTGCGCCAGGGATTGCCTTTTCTATAGTAAATTATTCAAAAAATAATTTTATACTGTCGCAAATTTTAATTACGCCAGGGATTGCCTTTTCTATAGTAAATTATTCAAAAAATAATTTTATACTGTCGCAAATTTTAATTACGCCAGGGATTGCCTTTTCTATAGTAAATTATTCAAAAAATATTTTTATACTGTCGCAAATTTTAATTACGCCAGGGATTCCCTTTCCTATAGTAAATTTTGCAAAAAATAATTTTTTACTGTCGCAAATTTTAATTGCGCCAGGGATTGCCTTTTCTATAGTAAATTATTCAAAAAATAATTTTATACTGTCGCAAATTTTAATTACCCCAGGGATTGCCTTTTCTATAGCAAATTTTGCAAAAAATAATTTTATACTGTCGCAAATTTTAAGTGCGCCAGGGATTGCCTTTTCTATAGTAAATTATTCAAAAAATAATTTTCTACTGTCGCAAATTTTAATTACGCCAGGGATTGCCTTTTCTATAGTTAATTATTCAAAAAATAATTTTTTACTGTCGCAAATTTCAAATCCGCCAGGGATTGCCTTTTCTATAGTAAATTATTCAAAAAATAATTTTTTACTGTCGCAAATTTTAAGTGCGCCAGGGATTGCCTTTTCTATAGTAAATTATTCAAAAAATAATTTTATACTGTCGCAAATTTGAATTACGCCAGGGATTGCCTTTTCTATAGTAAATTATTCAAAAAATAATTTTTTACTGTCGCAAATTTTAAGTGTGCCAGGGATTGCCTTTTCTATAGTAAATTATTCAAAAAATAATTTTATATTGTCGCAAATTTTAATTACGCCAGGGATTGCCTTTTCCATAGTAAATTATTCAAAAAATTATTTTATACTGTCGCAAATTTTAAATACGCCAGGGATTGCCTTTTCTATAGTAAATTATTCAAAAAATAATTTTTTACTGTGGCAAATTTTAAGTGCGCCAGGGATTGCCTTTTCTATAGTAAATTTTTCAAAAAATAATTTTTTACTGTCGCAAATTTTAAATATCCCAGGGATTGCCTTTTCTATAGTAAATTTCTCACAAATTAATTTCTTACTGTCGCAAATTTTAAATACGCCAGGGATTGCCTTTTCTATAGTAAATTATTCAAAAAATAATTTTTTACTGTCGCAAGTTTTAATTACGCCAGGGATTGCCTTTTCTATAGTAAATTATTCAAAAAATAATTTTCTACTGTCGCAAATTTTAATTGCGCCAGGGATTGCCTTTTCTACAGTAAATTTTTCAAAAAATAATTTTTTACTCTCGCAAATTGTAATTGCGCCAGGGATTGCCTTTTCTATAGTAAATTATTCAAAAAATAATTTTCTACTGTGGCAAATTTTAAATACGCCAGGGATTGCCTTTTCTATAGTAAATTTTGCAAAAAATAATTTTTTACTGTCGCAAATTTTAAATACGCCAGGGATTGCCTTTTCTATAGTAAATTATTCAAAAAATAATTTTCTACTGTCGCAAATTTTAATTACGCCAGGGATTGCCTTTTCTATAGTAAATTATTCAAAAAATAATTTTTTACTGTCGCAAATTTTAATTACGCCAGGGATTGCCTTTTATATAGAAAATTTTTCAAAAAATAATTTTATACTGTCGCAAATTTTAAATACGCCAGGGATTGCCTTTTGTATAGTAAATTATTCAAAAAATAATTTTTTACTGTCGCAAATTTTAATTGCGCCAGGGATTGCCTTTTCTATAGTAAATTATTCAAAAAATAATTTTATACTGTCGCAAATTTTAATTACGCCAGGGATTGCCTTTTCTATAGTAAATTATTCAAAAAATAATTTTTTACTGTCGCAAATTTTAATTGCGCCAGGGATTGCCTTTTCTATAGTAAATTATTCAAAAAATAATTTTCTACTGTCGCAAATTTTAATTGCGCCAGGGATTGCCTTTTCTATAGTAAATTATTCAAAAAATAATTTTCTACTGTCGCAAATTTTAATTGCGCCAAGGATTCCCTTTTCTATAGTAAATTATTCAAAATATAATTTTTTACTGTCGCAAATTTTAAGTGCGCCAGGGATTGCCTTTTCTATAGTAAACTTTTCAAAAAATAATTTTCTACTGTCGCAAGTTTTAATTGCGCCAGGGATTGCATTTTCTATAGTAAATTTCTCACAAAATAATTTTTTACTGTCGCAAATTTTAATTGCGCCAGGGATTGCCTTTTCTATAGTAAATTATTCAAAAAATAATTTTATACTGTCGCAAATTTTAATTACGCCAGGGATTGCCTTTTCTATAGTAAATTATTAAAAAAATAATTTTTTACTGTCGCAAATTTTAAGTGGGTCAGGGATTGCCTTTTCTATAGTAAATTATTCAAAAAATAATTTTTTACTGTCGCAAATTTTAATTACGCCAGGGATTGCCTTTTATATAGTAAATTTTTCAAAAAATAATTTTATACTGTCGCAAATTTTAAATACGCCAGGGATTGCCTTTTGTATAGTAAATTATTCAAAAAATAATTTTTACTGTCGCAAATTTTAATTACGCCAGGGATTGCCTTTTCTATGGTAAATTATTCAAAAAATAATTTTATACTGTCGCAAATTTTAATTACGCAGGGATTGCCTTTTCTATAGTAAATTATTCAAAAAATAATTTTTTACTGTCGCAAATTTTAAGTGCGCCAGGGATTGCCTTTTCTATAGTAAATTATTAAAAAAATAGTTTTTTACTGTCGCAAATTTTAATTGCGCCAGGGATTGCCTTTTCTATAGTAAATTATTCAAAAAATAATTTTCTACTGTCGCAAATTTTAATTACGCCAGGGATTGCCTTTTCTATAGTAAATTATTCAAAAAATAATTTTATACTGTCGCAAATTTTAATTACGCCAGGGATTGCCTTTTCTATAGTAAATTATTAAAAAAATAATTTTTTACTGTCGCAAATTTTAAGTGGGTCAGGGATTGCCTTTTCTATAGTAAATTATTCAAAAAATAATTTTATACTGTCGCAAATTTTAATTACGCCAGGGATTGCCTTTTCTATAGTAAATTATTCAAAAAATAATTTTATACTGTCGCAAATTTTAAATACGCCAGGGATTGCCTTTTCTATAGTAAATTATTCAAAAAATAATTTTTACTGTCGCAAATTTTAAGTGCGCCAGGGATTGCCTTTTCTATAGTAAATTTTTCAAAAAATAATTTTTTACTCTCGCAAATTTCAATTTCGCCAGGTTAATTTTTCACAAATTAATTTTTTACTGTCGCAAATTTTAAATACGCCAGGGATTGCCTTTTCTATAATAAATTTTGCAAAAAATAATTTTATTCTGTCGCAAATTTTAAGTGCGCCAGGGATTGCCTTTTCTATAGTAAATTATTCAAAAAATATTTTTTTACTGTCGCAAATTTTAATTGCGCCAGGGATTGCCTTTTCTATAGTAAATTATTCAAAAAATAATTTTCTACTGTCGCAAATTTTAATTACGCCAGGGATTGCCTTTTCTATAGTAAATTATTCAAAAAATAATTTTTTACTGTCGCAAATTTTAAGTGCGCCAGGGATTGCTTTTTCTATAGTAAATTATTCAAAAAATAATTTTTTACTGTCGCAAATATTAATTGCGCCAGGGATTGCCTTTTCTATGGTAAATTATTCAAAAAATAATTTTTTACTGTTGCAAATTTTAATTGCGCCAGGGATTGCCTTTTCTATAGTAAATTTCTCACAAAATAATTTTTTACTGTCGCAAATTTTAAGTGCGCCAGGGATTGCCTTTTCTATAGCAAATTATTCAAAAAATAATTTTCTACTGTCGCAAATTTTAATTGCGCCAGGGATTGCCTTTTCTATAGTAAATTTTTCAAAAAATAATTTTTTACTTTCGCAAGTTTTAATTACGCCAGGGATTGCCTTTTCTATAGTAAATTTTTCAAAAAATAATTTTTTACTGTCTCAAATTTTAAATATCCCAGGGATTGCCTATTCTATAGTAAATTTCTCACAAAATAATTTTTTACTGTCGCAAATTTTAATTACGCCAGGGATTGCCTTTTCTATAGTAAATTATTCAAAAAATAATTTTATACTGTCGAAATTTTAAGTGCGCCAGGGATTGCCTTTTCTATAGTAAATTATTCAAAAAATAATTTTATACTGTCGCAAATTTTAATTACGCCAGGGATTGCCTTTTCTATAGTAAATTATTCAAAAAATAATTTTTTACTGTCGCAAATTTTAATTACGCCAGGGATTGCCATTTCTATAGTAAATTTCTCACAAAATAATTTTTTACTGTCGCAAATTTTAATTACGCCAGGGATTGCCTTTTCTATAGTAAATTATTCAAAAAATAATTTTTTACTGTCGCAAATTTTAATTACGCCAGGGATTGCCTTTTCTATAGTAAATTATTCAAAAAATAATTTTTTACTCTCGCAAATTTCAATTTCGCCAGGTAAATTTTTCACAAATTAATTTTTCACTGTCGCAAATTTTAATTACGCCAGGGATTGCCTTTTCTATAGTAAATTATTCAAAAAATAATTTTATACTGTCGCAAATTTTAATTGCGCCAGGGTTTGCCTTTTCTATAGTAAATTATTCAAAAAATAACTTTATACTATCGCAAATTTTAATTACGCCAGGGATTGCCTTTTCTATAGTAAATTATTCAAAAAATAATTTTCTACTGTCGCAAATTTTAATTACGCCAGGGATTGCCTTTTCTATAGTAAATTATTCAAAAAATAATTTTTTACTCTCGCAAATTTCAATTTCGCCGGGTAAATTTTTCAAAAAATAATTTTCTACTGTCGCAAATTTTAAATGCGCCAGGGATTGCCTTTTCTATAGTAAATTATTCAAAAAATAATTTTTTACTGTCGCAAATTTTAATTGCGCCAGGGATTGCCTTTTCTATAGTAAATTATTCAAAAAATGATTTTTTACTGTCGCAAATTTCAATTTCGCCAGGTATATTTTTCACAAATTAATTGTTTACTGTCGCAAATTTTAAATGCGCCAGGGATTGCCTTTTTTTTGGTAAATTATTCAAAAAATAATTTTCTACTGTCGCAAATTTTAATTACGCCAGGGATTGCCTTTTCAATAGTAAATTATTCAAAAAATAATTTTCTACTGTCGCAAATTTTAAATATCCCAGGGATTGCCTTTTCTATAGTAAATTATTCAAAAAATAATTTTTACTGTCGCAAATTTTAAGTGCGCCAGGGATTGCCTTTTCTATAGTAAATTTTTCAAAAAATAATTTTTTACTCTCGCAAATTTCAATTTCGCCAGGTTAATTTTTCACAAATTAATTTTTTACTGTCGCAAATTTTAAATACGCCAGGGATTGCCTTTTCTATAGTAAATTTTGCAAAAAATAATTTTATTCTGTCGCAAATTTTAAGTGCGCCAGGGATTGCCTTTTCTATAGTAAATTATTCAAAAAATAATTTTTTACTGTCGCAAAATTTTAATTGCGCCAGGGATTGCCTTTTTTACAGTAAATTTTTCAAAAAATAATTTTTTACTATCGCAAGTTTTAATTGCGCCAGGGATTGCCTTTTCTACAGTAAATTTTGCAAAAAATAATATTTTACTGTCGCAAATTTTAATTGCGCCAGGGATTGCCTTTTCTATAGTAAACTTTTCAAAAAATAATTTTCTACTGTCGCAAATTTTAATTGCGCCAGGGATTGCCTTTTCTATAGTAAATTATTCAAAAAATAATTTTCTACTGTCGCAAATTTTAAATATCCCAGGGATTGCCTTTTCTATAGTAAATTATTCAAAAAATAATTTTCTACTGTCGCAAATTTTAATTACGCCAGGGATTGCCTTTTCTATAGTAAATTATTCAAAAAATAATTTTTTACTGTCGCAAATTTTAACTGCGCCAGGGATTGCCTTTTCTATAGTAAATTATTCAAAAAATAATTTTCTACTGTCGCAAATTTTAATTTCGCCAGAGATTGCCTTTTCTACAGTATATTTTTCAAAAATTAATTTTCTACTGTCGCAAATTTTAATTGCGCCAGGGATTGCCTTTTCTATAGTAAATTATTCAAAAAATAATTTTATACTGTCGCAAATTTTAATTACGCCAGGGATTGCCTTTTCTTTAGTAAATTATTCAAAAAATAATTTTTTACTGTCGCAAATTTTAAGTGCGCCAGGGATTGCCTTTTCTATAGTAAATTATTCAAAAAATAATTTTATACTGTCGCAAATTTTAAATATCCCAGGGATTGCCTTTTCTATAGTAAATTTCTCACAAATTAATTTCTTACTGTCGCAAATTTTAAATACGCCAGGGATTGCCTTTTCTATAGTAAATTATTCCAAAAATATTTTTTTACTGTCGCAAATTTTAATTACGCCAGGGATTGCCTTTTCTATAGTAAATTATTCAAAAAATAATTTTCTACTGTCGCAAATTTTAATTGCGCCAGGGATTGCCTTTTCTACAGTAAATTTTTCAAAAAATAATTTTTTACTCTCGCAAATTGTAATTGCGCCAGGGATTGCATTTTCTATAGTAAATTATTCAAAAAATAATTTTCTACTGTGGCAAATTTTAAATACGCCAGGGATTGCCTTTTCTATAGTAAATTTTGCAAAAAATAATTTTTTACTGTCGCAAATTTTAAATACGCTAGGGATTGCCTTTTCTATAGTAAATTATTCAAAAAATAATTTTCTACTGTAGCAAATTTTAACTACGCCAGGGATTGCCTTTTCTATAGTAAATTATTCAAAAAATAATTTTTTACTGTCGCAAATTTTAATTACGCCAGGGATTGCCTTTTATATAGTAAATTTTTCAAAAAATAATTTTATACTGTCGCAAATTTTAAATACGCCAGGGATTGCCTTTTGTATAGTAAATTATTCAAAAAATAATTTTTTACTGTCGCAAATTTTAATTGCGCCAGGGATTGCCTTTTCTATAGTAAATTATTCAAAAAATAATTTTATACTGTCGCAAATTTTAATTACGCCAGGGATTGCCTTTTCTATAGTAAACTTTTCAAAAAATAATTTTCTACTGTCGCAAATTTTAATTGCGCCAGGGATTGCATTTTCTATAGTAAATTTCTCACAAAATAATTTTTTACTGTCGCAAATTTTAATTGCGCCAGGGATTGCCTTTTCTATAGTAAACTATTCAAAAAATAATTTTCTACTGTCGCAAATTTTAATTGCGCCAAGGATTGCCTTTTCTATAGTAAATTATTCAAAAAATAATTTTATACTGTCGCAAATTTTAAGTGCGCCAGGGATTGCCTTTTCTATAGCAAATTTTGCAAAAAATAATTTTATACTGTCGCAAATTTTAATTGCGCCAGGGATTGCATTTTCTATAGTAAATTTCTCACAAAATAATTTTTTACTGTCGCAAATTTTAATTGCGCCAGGGATTGCCTTTTCTATAGTAAACTATTCAAAAAATAATTTTATACTGTCGCAAATTTTAATTACGCCAGGGATTGCCTTTTCTATAGTAAATTATTCAAAAAATAATTTTATACTGTCGCAAATTTTAATTACGCCAGGGATTGCCTTTTCTATAGCAAATTTTGCAAAAAATAATTTTATACTGTCGCAAATTTTAAGTGCGCCAGGGATTGCCTTTTCTATAGTAAATTATTCAAAAAATAATTTTTTACTGTCGCAAATTTTAATTGCGCCAGGGATTGCCTTTTCTACAGTAAATTTTTCAAAATATTAATTTTTTACTGTCGCAAATTTTAAATACGACAGGGATTGCCGTTTCTATAGTAAATTATTCAAAAAATATTTTTATACTGTCGCAAATTTTAATTACGCCAGGGATTGCCTTTTCTTTAGTAAATTATTCAAAAAATAATTTTTTACTGTCGCAAATTTTAATTACGCCAGGGATTGCCTTTTCTATAGCAAATTTTGCAAAAAATAATTTTATACTGTCGCAAATTTTAACTGCGCCAGGGATTGCCTTTTCTATAGTAAATTATTCAAAAAATAATTTTCTACTGTCGCAAATTTTAATTTCGCCAGAGATTGCCTTTTCTACAGTATATTTTTCAAAAATTAATTTTCTACTGTCGCAAATTTTAATTGCGCCAGGGATTGCCTTTTCTATAGTAAATTATTCAAAAAATAATTTTCTACTGTCGCAAATTTTAATTTCGCCAGAGATTGCCTTTTCTACAGTATATTTTTCAAAAATTAATTTTCTACTGTCGCAAATTTTAATTGCGCCAGGGATTGCCTTTTCTATAGTAAATTATTCAAAAAATAATTTTATACTGTCGCAAATTTTAATTACGCCAGGGATTGCCTTTTCTTTAGTAAATTATTCAAAAAATAATTTTTTACTGTCGCAAATTTTAAGTGCGCCAGGGATTGCCTTTTCTATAGTAAATTATTCAAAAAATAATTTTATACTGTCGCAAATTTTAAATATCCCAGGGATTGCCTTTTCTATAGTAAATTTCTCACAAATTAATTTCTTACTGTCGCAAATTTTAAATACGCCAGGGATTGCCTTTTCTATAGTAAATTATTCCAAAAATATTTTTTTACTGTCGCAAATTTTAATTACGCCAGGGATTGCCTTTTCTATAGTAAATTATTCAAAAAATAATTTTCTACTGTCGCAAATTTTAATTGCGCCAGGGATTGCCTTTTCTACAGTAAATTTTTCAAAAAATAATTTTTTACTCTCGCAAATTGTAATTGCGCCAGGGATTGCATTTTCTATAGTAAATTATTCAAAAAATAATTTTCTACTGTGGCAAATTTTAAATACGCCAGGGATTGCCTTTTCTATAGTAAATTTTGCAAAAAATAATTTTTTACTGTCGCAAATTTTAAATACGCTAGGGATTGCCTTTTCTATAGTAAATTATTCAAAAAATAATTTTCTACTGTCGCAAATTTTAATTACGCCAGGGATTGCCTTTTCTATAGTAAATTATTCAAAAAATAATTTTTTACTGTCGCAAATTTTAATTACGCCAGGGATTGCCTTTTATATAGTAAATTTTTCAAAAAATAATTTTATACTGTCGCAAATTTTAAATACGCCAGGGATTGCCTTTTGTATAGTAAATTATTCAAAAAATAATTTTTTACTGTCGCAAATTTTAATTGCGCCAGGGATTGCCTTTTCTATAGTAAATTATTCAAAAAATAATTTTATACTGTCGCAAATTTTAATTACGCCAGGGATTGCCTTTTCTATAGTAAACTTTTCAAAAAATAATTTTCTACTGTCGCAAATTTTAATTGCGCCAGGGATTGCATTTTCTATAGTAAATTTCTCACAAAATAATTTTTTACTGTCGCAAATTTTAATTGCGCCAGGGATTGCCTTTTCTATAGTAAACTATTCAAAAAATAATTTTCTACTGTCGCAAATTTTAATTGCGCCAAGTATTGCCTTTTCTATAGTAAATTATTCAAAAAATAATTTTATACTGTCGCAAATTTTAAGTGCGCCAGGGATTGCCTTTTCTATAGCAAATTTTGCAAAAAATAATTTTATACTGTCGCAAATTTTAATTGCGCCAGGGATTGCATTTTCTATAGTAAATTTCTCACAAAATAATTTTTTACTGTCGCAAATTTTAATTGCGCCAGGGATTGCCTTTTCTATAGTAAACTATTCAAAAAATAATTTTATACTGTCGCAAATTTTAATTACGCCAGGGATTGCCTTTTCTATAGTAAATTATTCAAAAAATAATTTTATACTGTCGCAAATTTTAATTACGCCAGGGATTGCCTTTTCTATAGCAAATTTTGCAAAAAATAATTTTATACTGTCGCAAATTTTAAGTGCGCCAGGGATTGCCTTTTCTATAGTAAATTATTCAAAAAATAATTTTTTACTGTCGCAAATTTTAATTGCGCCAGGGATTGCCTTTTCTACAGTAAATTTTTCAAAATATTAATTTTTTACTGTCGCAAATTTTAAATACGACAGGGATTGCCTTTTCTATAGTAAATTATTCAAAAAATATTTTTCTACTGTCGCAAATTTTAATTACGCCAGGGATTGCCTTTTCTATAGTAAATTATTCAAAAAATAATTTTTTATTGTCGCAAATTTTAAGTGCGCCAGGGATTGCTTTTTCTATAGTAAATTATTCAAAAAATAATTTTTTACTGTCGCAAATATTAATTGCGCCAGGGATTGCCTTTTCTATGGTAAATTATTCAAAAAATAATTTTTTACTGTCGCAAATTTTAATTGCGCCAGGGATTGCCTTTTCTATAGTAAATTTCTCACAAAATAATTTTTTACTGTCGCAAATTTTAAGTGCGCCAGGGATTGCCTTTTCTATAGCAAATTATTCAAAAAATAATTTTCTACTGTCGCAAATTTTAATTGCGCCAGGGATTGCCTTTTCTATAGTAAATTTTTCAAAAAATAATTTTTTACTTTCGCAAGTTTTAATTACGCCAGGGATTGCCTTTTCTATAGTAAATTATTCAAAAAATAATTTTTTACTGTCGCAAATTTTAATTACGCCAGGGATTGCCTTTTATATAGTAAATTTTTCAAAAAATAATTTTATACTGTCGCAAATTTTAAATACGCCAGGGATTGCCTTTTGTATAGTAAGTTATTCAAAAAATAATTTTATACTGTCGCAAATTTTAATTACGCCAGGGATTGCCTTTTCTATAGTAAATTATTCAAAAAATAATTTTATACTGTCGCAAATTTTAATTACGCAGGGATTGCCTTTTCTATAGTAAATTATTCAAAAAATAATTTTTTACTGTCGCAAATTTTAAGTGCGCCAGGGATTGCCTTTTCTATAGTAAATTATTCAAAAAACAATTTTTTACTGTCGCAAATTTTAATTGCGCCAGGGATTGCCTTTTCTATAGTAAATTATTCAAAAAATAATTTTCTACTGTCGCAAATTTTAGTTACGCCAGGGATTGCCTTTTCTATAGTAAATTATTCAAAAAATAATTTTATACTGTCGCAAATTTTAATTACGCCAGGGATTGCCTTTTCTATAGTAAATTATTAAAAAAATAATTTTTTACTGTCGCAAATTTTAAGTGGGTCAGGGATTGCCTTTTCTATAGTAAATTATTCAAAAAATAATTTTATACTGTTGCAAATTTTAATTACGCCAGGGATTGCCTTTTCTATAGTAAATTATTCAAAAAATAATTTTATACTGTCGCAAATTTTAAATACGCCAGGGATTGCCTTTTCTATAGTAAATTATTCAAAAAATAATTTTTACTGTCGCAAATTTTAAGTGCGCCAGGGATTGCCTTTTCTATAGTAAATTTTTCAAAAAATAATTTTTTACTCTCGCAAATTTCAATTTCGCCAGGTTAATTTTTCACAAATTAATTTTTTACTGTCGCAAATTTTAAATACGCCAGGGATTGCCTTTTCTATAGTAAATTTTGCAAAAAATAATTTTATTCTGTCGCAAATTTTAAGTGCGCCAGGGATTGCCTTTTCTATAGTAAATTATTCAAAAAATAATTTTTTACTGTCGCAAATTTTAATTGCGCCAGGGATTGCCTTTTTTATAGTAAATTATTCAAAAAATAATTTTCTACTGTCGCAAATTTTAATTACGCCAGGGATTGCCTTTTCTATAGTAAGTTATTCAAAAAATAATTTTTTACTGTCGCAAATTTTAAGTGCGCCAGGGATTGCTTTTTCTATAGTAAATTATTCAAAAAATAATTTTTTACTGTCGCAAATATTAATTGCGCCAGGGATTGCCTTTTCTATGGTAAATTATTCAAAAAATAATTTTTTACTGTCGCAAATTTTAATTGCGCCAGGGATTGCCTTTTCTATAGTAAATTTCTCACAAAATAATTTTTTACTGTCGCAAATTTTAAGTGCGCCAGGGATTGCCTTTTCTATAGCAAATTATTCAAAAAATAATTTTCTACTGTCGCAAATTTTAATTGCGCCAGGGATTGCCTTTTGTATAGTAAATTTTTCAAAAAATAATTTTTTACTTTCGCAAGTTTTAATTACGCCAGGGATTGCCTTTTCTATAGTAAATTTTTCAAAAAATAATTTTTTACTGTCGCAAATTTTAAATATCCCAGGGATTGCCTATTCTATAGTAAATTTCTCACAAAATAATTTTTTACTGTCGCAAATTTTAATTACGCCAGGGATTGCCTTTTCTATAGTAAATTATTCAAAAAATAATTTTATACTGTCGCAAATTTTAAGTGCGCCAGGGATTGCCTTTTCTATAGTAAATTATTCAAAAAATAATTTTATGCTGTCGCAAATTTTAATTACGCCAGGGATTGCCTTTTCTATAGTAAATTATTCAAAAAATAATTTTTTACTGTCGCAAATTTTAATTACGCCAGGGATTGCCATTTCTATAGTAAATTTCTCACAAAATAATTTTTTACTGTCGCAAATTTTAATTACGCCAGGGATTGCCTTTTCTATAGTAAATTATTCAAAAAATAATTTTTTACTGTCGCAAATTTTAATTACGCCAGGGATTGCCTTTTCTATAGTAAATTATTCAAAAAATAATTTTTTACTCTCGCAAATTTCAATTTCGCCAGGTAAATTTTTCACAAATTAATTTTTCACTGTCGCAAATTTTAATTACGCCAGGGATTGCCTTTTCTATAGTAAATTATTCAAAAAATAATTTTATACTGTCGCAAATTTTAATTGCGCCAGGGTTTGCCTTTTCTATAGTAAATTATTCAAAAAATAACTTTATACTATCGCAAATTTTAATTACGCCAGGGATTGCCTTTTCTATAGTAAATTATTCAAAAAATAATTTTCTACTGTCGCAAATTTTAATTACGCCAGGGATTGCCTTTTCTATAGTAAATTATTAAAAAAATAATTTTTTACTCTCGCAAATTTCAATTTCGCCGGGTAAATTTTTCAAAAAATAATTTTCTACTGTCGCAAATTTTAAATGCGCCAGGGATTGCCTTTTCTATAGTAAATTATTCAAAAAATAATTTTTTACTGTCGCAAATTTTAATTGCGCCAGGGATTGCCTTTTCTATAGTAAATTATTCAAAAAATGATTTTTTACTGTCGCAAATTTCAATTTCGCCAGGTAAATTTTTCACAAATTAATTGTTTACTGTCGCAAATTTTAAATGCGCCAGGGATTGCCTTTTCTATAGTAAATTATTCAAAAAATAATTTTCTACTGTCGCAAATTTTAATTACGCCAGGGATTGCCTTTTCAATAGTAAATTATTCAAAAAATAATTTTCTACTGTCGCAAATTTTAAATATCCCAGGGATTGCCTTTTCTATAGTAAATTATTCAAAAAATAATTTTCTACTGTCGCAAATTTTAATTACGCCAGGGATTGCCTTTTCTATAGTAAATTATTCAAAAAATAATTTTATACTGTCGCAAATTTTAATTACGCCAGGGATTGCCTTTTCTATAGTAAATTATTAAAAAAATAATTTTTTACTGTCGCAAATTTTAAGTGGGTCAGGGATTGCCTTTTCTATAGTAAATTATTCAAAAAATAATTTTATACTGTCGCAAATTTTAATTACGCCAGGGATTGCCTTTTCTATAGTAAATTATTCAAAAAATAATTTTATACTGTCGCAAATTTTAAATACGCCAGGGATTGCCTTTTCTATAGTAAATTATTCAAAAAATAATTTTTACTGTCGCAAATTTTAAGTGCGCCAGGGATTGCCTTTTCTATAGTAAATTTTTCAAAAAATAATTTTTTACTCTCGCAAATTTCAATTTCGCCAGGTTAATTTTTCACAAATTAATTTTTTACTGTCGCAAATTTTAAATACGCCAGGGATTGCCTTTTCTATAGTAAATTTTGCAAAAAATAATTTTATTCTGTCGCAAATTTTAAGTGCGCCAGGGATTGCCTTTTCTATAGTAAATTATTCAAAAAATAATTTTTTACTGTCGCAAATTTTAATTGCGCCAGGGATTGCCTTTTTTACAGTAAATTTTTCAAAAAATAATTTTTTACTATCGCAAGTTTTAATTGCGCCAGGGATTGCCTTTTCTACAGTAAATTTTGCAAAAAATAATTTTTTACTGTCGCAAATTTTAATTGCGCCAGGGATTGCCTTTTCTATAGTAAACTTTTCAAAAAATAATTTTCTACTGTCGCAAATTTTAATTGCGCCAGGGATTGCCTTTTCTATAGTAAATTATTCAAAAAATAATTTTCTACTGTCGCAAATTTTAAATATCCCAGGGATTGCCTTTTCTATAGTAAATTATTCAAAAAATAATTTTCTACTGTCGCAAATTTTAATTACGCCAGGGATTGCCTTTTCTATAGTAAATTATTCAAAAAATAATTTTTTACTGTCGCAAATTTTAACTGCGCCAGGGATTGCCTTTTCTATAGTAAATTATTCAAAAAATAATTTTCTACTGTCGCAAATTTTAATTTCGCCAGAGATTGCCTTTTCTACAGTAAATTTTTCAAAAATTAATTTTCTACTGTCGCAAATTTTAATTGCGCCAGGGATTGCCTTTTCTATAGTAAATTATTCAAAAAATAATTTTATACTGTCGCAAATTTTAATTACGCCAGGGATTGCCTTTTCTATAGTAAATTATTCAAAAAATAATTTTTTACTGTCGCAAATTTTAAGTGCGCCAGGGATTGCCTTTTCTATAGTAAATTATTCAAAAAATAATTTTATACTGTCGCAAATTTTAATTACGCCAGGGATTGCCTTTTCTATAGTAAATTATTCAAAAAATAATTTTTTACTGTCGCAAATTTTAAGTGCGCCAGGGATTGCCTTTTCTATAGTAAATTATTCAAAAAATAATTTTATACTGTCGCAAATTTTAATTACGCCAGGGATTGCCTTTTCCATAGTAAATTATTCAAAAAATTATTTTATACTGTCGCAAAATTTAAATACGCCAGGGATTGCCTTTTCTATAGTAAATTATTCAAAAAATAATTTTTTACTGTGGCAAATTTTAAGTGCGCCAGGGATTGCCTTTTCTATAGTAAATTTTTCAAAAAATAATTTTTTACTGTCGCAAATTTTAAATATCCCAGGGATTGCCTTTTCTATAGTAAATTTCTCACAAATTAATTTCTTACTGTCGCAAATTTTAAATACGCCAGGGATTGCCTTTTCTATAGTAAATTATTCAAAAAATAATTTTTTACTGTCGCAAATTTTAATTACGCCAGGGATTGCCTTTTCTATAGTAAATTATTCAAAAAATAATTTTCTACTGTCGCAAATTTTAATTGCGCCAGGGATTGCCTTTTCTACAGTAAATTTTTCAAAAAATAATTTTTTACTCTCGCAAATTGTAATTGCGCCATGGATTGCCATTTCTATAGTAAATTATTCAAAAAATAATTTTCTACTGTCGCAAATTTTAAATACGCCAGGGATTGCCTTTTCTATAGTAAATTATTCAAAAAATAATTTTATACTGTCGCAAATTTTAATTACGCCAGGGATTGCCTTTTCTATAGTAAATTATTCAAAAAATAATTTTTTACTGTCGCAAATTTTAAGTGCGCCAGGGATTGCCTTTTCTATAGTAAACTTTTCAAAAAATAATTTTCTACTGTCGCAAATTTTAATTGCGCCAGGGATTGCATTTTCTATAGTAAATTTCTCACAAAATAATTTTTTACTGTCGCAAATTTTAATTGCGCCAGGGATTGCCTTTTCTATAGTAAATTATTCAAAAAATAATTTTATACTGTCGCAAATTTTAATTGCGCCAGGGATTGCCTTTTCTATAGTAAATTTTTCAAAAAATAATTTTTTACTTTCGCAAGTTTTAATTACGCCAGGGATTGCCTTTTCTATAGTAAATTATTCAAAAAATAATTTTTTACTGTCGCAAATTTTAATTACGCCAGGGATTGCCTTTTATATAGTAAATTTTTCAAAAAATAATTTTATACTGTCGCAAATTTTAAATACGCCAGGGATTACCTTTTGTATAGTAAATTATTCAAAAAATAATTTTATACTGTCGCAAATTTTAATTACGCCAGGGATTGCCTTTTCTATAGTAAATTATTCAAAAAATAATTTTCTACTGTCGCAAATTTTAATTGCGCAAGGGTTTGCCTTTTCTATAGTAAATTATTCAAAAAATAATTTTCTACTGTCGCAAATTTTAATTACGCCAGGGATTGCCTTTTCTATAGTAAATTATTCAAAAAATAATTTTTTACTGTCGCAAATTTTAATTGCGCCAGGGATTGCCTTTTCTATAGTAAATTATTCAAAAAATAATTTTCTACTGTCGCAAATTTTAATTGCGCCAGGGATTGCCTTTTCTATAGTAAATTATTCAAAAAATAATTTTCTACTGTCGCAAATTTTAATTGCGCCAAGGATTCCCTTTTCTATAGTAAATTATTCAAAAAATAATTTTTTACTGTCGCAAATTTTAAGTGCGCCAGGGATTGCCTTTTCTATAGTAAACTTTTCAAAAAATAATTTTCTACTGTCGCAAATTTTAATTGCGCCAGGGATTGCATTTTCTATAGTAAATTTCTCACAAAATAATTTTTTACTGTCGCAAATTTTAATTGCGCCAGGGATTGCCTTTTCTATAGTAAATTATTCAAAAAATAATTTTATACTGTCGCAAATTTTAGTTACGCCAGGGATTGCCTTTTCTATAGTAAATTATTCAAAAAATAATTTTATACTGTCGCAAATTTTAATTACGCCAGGGATTGCCTTTTCTATAGCAAATTTTGCAAAAAATTATTTTATACTGTCGCAAATTTTAAGTGCGCCAGGGATTGCCTTTTCTATAGTAAATTATTCAAAAAATAATTTTTTACTGTCGCAAATTTTAATTGCGCCAGGGATTGCCTTTTCTACAGTAAATTTTTCAAAATATTAATTTTTTACTGTCGCAAATTTTAAATACGACAGGGATTGCCTTTTCTATAGTAAATTATTCAAAAAATAATTTTCTACTGTCGCAAATTTTAAGTGCGCCAGGGATTGCCTTTTCTATAGTAAATTTTTCAAAAAATAATTTTTTACTGTCGCAAATTTTAAATATCCCAGGGATTGCCTTTTATATAGTAAATTTCTCACAAATTAATTTCTTACTGTCGCAAATTTTAAATACGCCAGGGATTGCCTTTTCTATAGTAAATTATTCAAAAAATAATTTTTTACTGTCGCAAATTTTAATTACGCCAGGGATTGCCTTTTCTATAGTAAATTATTCAAAAAATAATTTCCTACTGTCGCAAATTTTAATTGCGCCAGGGATTGCCTTTTCTACAGTAAATTTTTCAAAAAATAATTTTTTACTCTCGCAAATTGTAATTGCGCCAGGGATTGCCTTTTCTATAGTAAATTATTCAAAAAATAATTTTCTACTGTCGCAAATTTTAAATACGCCAGGGATTGCCTTTACTATAGTAAATTTTGCAAAAAATAATTTTTTACTGTCGCAAATTTTAAATACGCCAGGGATTGCCTTTTCTATAGTAAATTATTCAAAAAATAATTTTCTACTGTCGCAAATTTTAATTACGCCAGGGATTGCCTTTTCTATAGTAAATTATTCAAAAAATAATTTTTTACTGTCGCAAATTTTAATTACGCCAGGGATTGCCTTTTATATAGTAAATTTTTCAAAAAATAATTTTATACTGTCGCAAATTTTAAATACGCCAGGGATTGCCTTTTCTATAGTAAATTATTCAAAAAATAATTTTATACTGTCGCAAATTTTAATTACGCCAGGGATTGCCTTTTCTATAGTAAATTATTCAAAAAATAATTTTTTACTGTCGCAAATTTTAAGTGCGCTAGGGATTGCCTTTTCTATAGTAAACTTTTCAAAAAATAATTTTCTACTGTCGCAAATTTTAATTGCGCCAGGGATTGCATTTTCTATAGTAAATTTCTCACAAAATAATTTTTTACTGTCGCAAATTTTAATTGCGCCAGGGATTGCCTTTTCTATAGTAAATTATTCAAAAAATAATTTTATACTGTCGCAAATTTTAATTACGCCAGGGATTGCCTTTTCTATAGTAAATTATTCAAAAAATAATTTTATACTGTCGCAAATTTTAATTACGCCAGGGATTGCCTTTTCTATAGCAAATTTTGCAAAAAATAATTTTATACTGTCGAAAATTTTAAGTGCGCCAGGGATTGCCTTTTCTATAGTAAATTATTCAAAAAATAATTTTTTACTGTCGCAAATTTTAATTGCGCCAGGGATTGCCTTTTCTATGGTAAATTATTCAAAAAATAATTTTTTACTGTCGCAAATTTTAATTGCGCCAGGGATTGCCTTTTCTATAGTAAATTTCTCACAAAATAATTTTTTACTGTCGCAAATTTTAAGAGCGCCAGGGATTGACTTTTCTATAGCAAATTATTCAAAAAATAATTTTCTACTGTCGCAAATTTTAATTGCGCCAGGGATTGCCTTTTCTATAGTAAATTTTTCAAAAAATAATTTTTTACTTTCGCAAGTTTTAATTACGCCAGGGATTGCCTTTTCTATAGTAAATTATTCAAAAAATAATTTTTTACTGTCGCAAATTTTAATTACGCCAGGGATTGCCTTTTATATAGTAAATTTTTCAAAAAATAATTTTATACTGTCGCAAATTTTAAATACGCCAGGGATTGCCTTTTGTATAGTAAATTATTCAAAAAATAATTTTATACTGTCGCAAATTTTAATTACGCCAGGGATTGCCTTTTCTATAGTAAATTATTCAAAAAATCATTTTCTACTGTCGCAAATTTTAATTGCGCAAGGGTTTGCCTTTTCTATAGTAAATTATTCAAAAAATAATTTTCTACTGTCGCAAATTTTAATTACGCCAGGGATTGCCTTTTCTATAGTAAATTATTCAAAAAATAATTTTTTACTGTCGCAAATTTTAATTGCGCCAGGGATTGCCTTTTCTATAGTAAATTATTCAAAAAATAATTTTCTACTGTCGCAAATTTTAATTGCGCCAGGGATTGCCTTTTCTATAGTAAATTATTCAAAAAAATAATTTTCTACTGTCGCAAATTTTAATTGCGCCAAGGATTCCCTTTTCTATAGTAAATTATTCAAAAAATAATTTTTTACTGTCGCAAATTTTAAGTGCGCCAGGGATTGCCTTTTCTATAGTAAACTTTTCAAAAAATAATTTTCTACTGTCGCAAATTTTAATTGCGCCAGGGATTGCATTTTCTATAGTAAATTTCTCACAAAATAATTTTTTACTGTCGCAAATTTTAATTGCGCCAGGGATTGCCTTTTCTATAGTAAATTATTCAAAAAATAATTTTATACTGTCGCAAATTTTAATTACGCCAGGGATTGCCTTTTCTACAGTAAATTATTCAAAAAATAATTTTATACTGACGCAAATTTTAATTACGCCAGGGATTGCCTTTTCTATAGCAAATTTTGCAAAAAATAATTTTATACTGTCGCAAATTTTAAGTGCGCCAGGGATTGCCTTTTCTATAGTAAATTATTCAAAAAATAATTTTTTACTGTCGCAAATTTTAATTGCGCCAGGGATTGCCTTTTCTACAGTAAATTTTTCAAAATATTAATTTTTTACTGTCGCAAATTTTAAATACGACAGGGATTGCCTTTTCTATAGTAAAATTATTCAAAAAATAATTTTCTACTGTCGCAAATTTTAATTACGCCAGGGATTGCCTTTTATATAGTAAATTTTTCAAAAAATAATTTTATACTGTCGCAAATTTTAAATACGCCAGGGATTGCCTTTTGTATAGTAAATTATTCAAAAAATAATTTTATACTGTCGCAAATTTTAATTACGCCAGGGATTGCCTTTTCTATAGTAAATTATTCAAAAAATAATTTTCTACTGTCGCAAATTTTAATTGCGCAAGGGTTTGCGTTTTCTATAGTAAATTATTCAAAAAATAAATTTTCTACTGTCGCAAATTTTAATTACGCCAGGGATTGCCTTTTCTATAGTAAATTATTCAAAAAATAAATTTCTACTGTCGCAAGTTTTAATTACGCCAGGGATTGCCTTTTCTATAGTCAATTATTCAAAAAATAATTTTCTACTGTCGCAAATTTTAATTGCGCCAGGGACTGCCTTTTCTATAGTAAATTATTCAAAAAATAATTTTCAACTGTCGCAAATTTTAATTACGCCAGGGATTGCCTTTTCTATAGTAAATTATTCAAAAAATATTTTTATACTGTCGCAAATTTTAATTACGCCAGGGATTCCCTTTTCTATAGTAAATTTTGCAAAAAATAATTTTTTACTGTCGCAAATTTTAATTTCGCCAGAGATTGCCTTTTCTACAGTAAATTATTCAAAAAATAATTTTCAACTGTCGCAAATTTTAATTACGCCAGGGATTGCCTTTTCTATAGTAAATTTTGCAAAAAATAATTTTATACTGTCGCAAATTTTAATTACGCCAGGGATTGCCTTTTCTATAGTAAATTATTCA
>CAWVNZ010001658.1:0-42331 GCA_963930735.1 Dioctria linearis | reverse complement strand
TCAATCCCTGGCGCAATTAAAATTTGCGACAGTATAAAATTAGTTTTTGAATAATTTACTATAGAAAAGTCAATCCCTGGCGTAATTAAAATTTGCGACAGTAAAAAATTAGTTTTTGAATAATTTACTATAGAAAAGGCAATCCCTGGGATATTTAAAATTTGTGACAGTATAAAATTAGTTTTTGAAAAATTTACTATAGAAAAGGCAATCCCTGGCGTAATTAAAATTTGCGACAGTATAAAATTATTTTTTGAATAATTTACTATATAAAAGTCAATCCCTGGCGTAATTAAAATTTGCGACAGTATAAAATTATTTTTTGAATAATTTACTATAGAAAAGTCAATCCCTGGCGCAATTAAAATTTGTGACAGTAGAAAATTATTTTTTGAATAATTTACTATAGAAAAGGCAATCCCTGGCGTAATTAAAATTTGCGACAGTAAAAAATTAGTTTTTGAATAATTTACTATATAAAAGTCAATCCCTGGCGCAATTAAAATTTGCGACAGTATAAAATTAGTTTTTGAATAATTTACTATAGAAAAGGCAATCCCTGGCGCACATAAAATTTGTGACAGTTGAAAATTATTTTTTGAATAATTTACTATAGAAAAGGCAATCCCTGGCGCAATTAAAATTTGTGACAGTTGAAAATTATTTTTTGAATAATTTACTATAGAAAAGGCAATCCCTGGCGCACATAAAATTTGCGACAGTATAAAATTATTTTTTGAATAATTTACTATAGAAAAGGCAATCCCTGGCGCACATAAAATTTGCGACAGTATAAAATTATTTTTTGAATAATTTACTATAGAAAAGGCAATCCCTGGCGCACATAAAATTTGCGACAGTTGAAAATTATTTTTTGAATAATTTACTATAGAAAAGGCAATCCCTGGCGTAATTAAAATTTGTGACAGTTGAAAATTATTTTTTGAATAATTTACTATAGAAAAGGCAATCCCTGGGATATTTAAAATTTGTGACAGTTGAAAATTATTTTTTGAATAATTTACTATAGAAAAGGCAATCCCTGGCGCACATAAAATTTGCGACAGTATAAAATTATTTTTTGAATAATTTACTATAGAAAAGGCAATCCCTGGCGCACATAAAATTTGCGACAGTATAAAATTAGTTTTTGAAAAATTTACTATAGAAAAGGCAATCCCTGGCGTAATTAAAATTTGCGACAGTATAAAATTAGTTTTTGAATAATTTACTATAGAAAAGGCAATCCCTGGCGCACATAAAATTTGTGACAGTTGAAAATTATTTTTTGAATAATTTACTATAGAAAAGGCAATCCCTGGCGCAATTAAAATTTGCGACAGTATAAAATTAGTTTTTGAAAAATTTACTATAGAAAAGGCAATCCCTGGGATATTTAAAATTTGTGACAGTTGAAAATTATTTTTTGAATAATTTACTATAGAAAAGGCAATCCCTGGCGCACATAAAATTTGCGACAGTATAAAATTAGTTTTTGAAAAATTTACTATAGAAAAGGCAATCCCTGGCGTAATTAAAATTTGCGACAGTATAAAATTAGTTTTTGAATAATTTACTATAGAAAAGGCAATCCCTGGCGCACATAAAATTTGTGACAGTTGAAAATTATTATTTTTTGAATAATTTACTATAGAAAAGGCAATCCCTGGCGCAATTAAAATTTGCGACAGTATAAAATTAGTTTTTGAAAAATTTACTATAGAAAAGGCAATCCCTGGCGTAATTAAAATTTGTGACAGTTGAAAATTATTTTTTGAATAATTTACTATAGAAAAGGCAATCCCTGGCGCACATAAAATTTGCGACAGTATAAAATTATTTTTTGAATAATTTACTATTGAAAAGGCAATCCCTGGCGCAATTAAAATTTGTGACAGTTGAAAATTATTTTTGAATAATTTACTATAGAAAAGGCAATCCCTGGCGCACATAAATTTGCGACAGTAAAAAATTATTTTTTGAATAATTTACTATAGAAAAGGCAATCCCTGGCGTAATTAAAATTTGCGACAGTTGAAAATTATTTTTGAATAATTTACTATAGAAAAGGCAATCCCTGGGATATTTAAAATTTGCGACAGTATAAAATTAGTTTTTGAATAATTTACTATAGAAAAGGCAATCCCTGGCGCAATTAAAATTTGTGACAGTTGAAAATTATTTTTTGAATAATTTACTATAGAAAAGTCAATCCCTGGCGCAATTAAAATTTGTGACAGTTGTAAATTATTTTTTGAATAATTTACTATAGAAAAGGCAATCCCTGGCGCAATTAAAATTTGTGACAGTTGAAAATTATTTTTTGAATAATTTACTATATAAAAGGCAATCCCTGGGATATTTAAAATTTGCGACAGTATAAAATTAGTTTTTGAAAAATTTACTATAGAAAAGGCAATCCCTGGCGCACATAAAATTTGCGAAAGTATAAAATTAGTTTTTGAAAAATTTACTATAGAAAAGGCAATCCCTGGCGTAATTAAAATTTGCGACAGTATAAAATTAGTTTTTGAATAATTTACTGTAGAAAAGGCAATCCCTGGGATATTTAAAATTTGCGACAGTATAAAATTAGTTTTTGAATAATTTACTATAGAAAAGGCAATCCCTGGCGCACATAAAATTTGCGACAGTATAAAATTATTTTTTGAATAATTTACTATAGAAAAGTCAATCCCTGGCGTAATTAAAATTTGCGACAGTATAAAATTAGTTTTTGAATAATTTACTATAGAAAAGGCAATCCCTGGCGCACATAAAATTTGTGACAGTTGAAAATTATTTTTTGAATAATTTACTATAGAAAAGGCAATCCCTGGCGCAATTAAAATTTGTGACAGTATAAAATTATTTTTGAATAATTTACTATAGAAAAGGCAATCCCTGGCGTAATTAAAATTTGCGACAGTTGAAAATTATTTTTTGAATAATTTACTATAGAAAAGGCAATCCCTGGGATATTTAAAATTTGCGACAGTATAAAATTATTTTTTGAATAATTTACTATAGAAAAGGCAATCCCTGGGATATTTAAAATTTGCGACAGTATAAAATTAGTTTTTGAATAATTTACTATAGAAAAGGCAATCCCTGCGTAATTAAAATTTGTGACAGTAGAAAATTATTTTTTGAATAATTTACTATAGAAAAGGCAATCCCTGGCGCAATTAAAATTTGTGACAGTTGAAAATTATTTTTTGAATAATTTACTATAGAAAAGTCAATCCCTGGCGCAATTAAAATTTGTGACAGTATAAAATTATTTTTTGAATAATTTACTATAGAAAAGGCAATCCCTGGCGCACATAAAATTTGCGACAGTATAAAATTAGTTTTTGAATAATTTACTATAGAAAAGGCAATCCCTGGCGCACATAAAATTTGCGACAGTATAAAATTAGTTTTTGAATAATTTACTATAGAAAAGGCAATCCCTGGCGCACATAAAATTTGCGACAGTATAAAATTAGTTTTTGAATAATTTACTATAGAAAAGTCAATCCCTGGGATATTTAAAATTTGCGACAGTATAAAATTATTGTTTTGAATAATTTACTATAGAAAAGTCAATCCCTGGCGCAATTAAAATTTGTGACAGTTGAAAATTATTTTTTGAATAATTTACTATAGAAAAGGCAATCCCTGGCGCACATAAAATTTGCGACAGTAAAAAATTATTTTTTGAATAATTTACTATATAAAAGGCAATCCCTGGGATATTTAAAATTTGCGACAGTATAAAATTATTTTTTGAATAATTTACTATAGAAAAGGCAATCCCTGGGATATTTAAAATTTGCGACAGTATAAAATTAGTTTTTGAAAAATTTACTATATAAAAGGCAATCCCTGGCGTAATTAAAATTTGCGACAGTATAAAATTAGTTTTTGAAAAATTTACTATAGAAAAGGCAATCCCTGGCGTAATTAAAATTTGCGACAGTATAAAATTAGTTTTTGAAAAATTTACTATATAAAAGGCAATCCCTGGCGTAATTAAAATTTGCGACAGTATAAAATTATTTTTTGAATAATTTACTATAGAAAAGGCAATCCCTGGCGTAATTAAAATTTGCGACAGTATAAAATTATTTTTTGAAAAATTTACTATATAAAAGTCAATCCCTGGCGCAATTTAAAATTTGCGACAGTATAAAATTAGTTTTTGAAAAATTTACTATATAAAAGGCAATCCCTGGCGTAATTAAAATTTGCGACAGTATAAAATTATTTTTTGAATAATTTACTATAGAAAAGGCAATCCCTGGCGTAATTAAAATTTGCGACAGTATAAAATTATTTTTTGAAAAATTTACTATATAAAAGTCAATCCCTGGCGCAATTAAAATTTGTGACAGTTGAAAATTATTTTTTGAATAATTTACTATAGAAAAGTCAATCCCTGGGATATTTAAAATTTGCGACAGTATAAAATTATTTTTTGAATAATTTACTATAGAAAAGTCAATCCCTGGCGCAATTAAAATTTGCGACAGTATAAAATTATTTTTTGAATAATTTACTATAGAAAAGGCAATCCCTGGCGCAATTAAAATTTGCGACAGTATAAAATTATTTTTTGAATAATTTACTATAGAAAAGTCAATCCCAGGCGTAATTAAAATTTGTGACAGTATAAAATTATTTTTTGAATAATTTACTATAGAAAAGTCAATCCCTGGCGTAATTAAAATTTGTGACAGTATAAAATTATTTTTTGAATAATTTACTATAGAAAAGGCAATCCCTGGCGCAATTAAAATTTGCGACAGTAAAAAATTAGTTTTTGAATAATTTACTATAGAAAAGGCAATCCCTGGCGCAATTAAAATTTGTGACAGTTGAAAATTATTTTTTGAATAATTTACTATAGAAAAGTCAATCCCTGGGATATTTAAAATTTGTGACAGTTGAAAATTATTTTTGAAAAATTTACTATATAAAAGTCAATCCCTGGCGCAATTAAAATTTGCGACAGTATAAAATTATTTTTGAAAAATTTACTATAGGAAAAGGCAATCCCTGGCGCAATTAAAATTTGCGACAGTATAAAATTATTTTTTGAATAATTTACTATAGAAAAGGCAATCCCTGGCGTAATTAAAATATGCGACAGTAAAAAATTAGTTTTTGGATAATTTACTATAGAAAAGTCAATCCCTGGCGCACATAAAATTTGTGACAGTTGAAAATTATTTTTTGAATAATTTACTATAGAAAAGTCAATCCCTGGCGCAATTAAAATTTGTGACAGTATAAAATTATTTTTTGAATAATTTACTATAGAAAAGTCAATCCCTGGCGTAATTAAAATTTGTGACAGTAGAAAATTATTTTTTGAATAATTTACTATAGAAAAGGCAATCCCTGGCGCACATAAAATTTGCGACAGTATAAAATTATTTTTTGAATAATTTACTATATAAAAGGCAATCCCTGGCGTAATTAAAATTTGTGACAGTATAAAATTAGTTTTTGAATAATTTACTATAGAAAAGGCAATCCCTGGCGTAATTAAAATTTGCGACAGTAAAAAATTAGTTTTTGAATAATTTACTATAGAAAAGGGCAATCCCTGGCGCACATAAAATTTGCGACAGTATAAAATTATTTTTTGAATAATTTACTATAGAAAAGTCAATCCCTGGCGCAATTAAAATTTGTGACAGTATAAAATTAGTTTTTGAAAAATTTACTATAGAAAAGTCAATCCCTGGCGTAATTAAAATTTGTGACAGTTGAAAATTATTTTTTGAATAATTTACTATAGAAAAAGGCAATCCCTGGCGCACATAAAATTTGCGACAGTATAAAATTATTTTTTGAATAATTTACTATAGAAAAGGCAATCCCTGCGCACATAAAATTTGCGACAGTATAAAATTATTTTTTGAATAATTTACTATAGAAAAGTCAATCCCTGGCGTAATTAAAATTTGTGACAGTATAAAATTATTTTTTGAATAATTTACTATAGAAAAGTCAATCCCTGGCGCAATTAAAATTTGTGACAGTATAAAATTAGTTTTTGAATAATTTACTATAGAAAAGGCAATCCCTGGCGCAATTAAAATTTGTGACAGTATAAAATTAGTTTTTGAAAAATTTACTATAGAAAAGTCAATCCCTGGCGTAATTAAAATTTGTGACAGTTGAAAATTATTTTTTGAATAATTTACTATAGAAAAGGCAATCCCTGGCGCAATTAAAATTTGTGACAGTTGAAAATTATTTTTTGAATAATTTACTATAGAAAAGGCAATCCCTGGCGCACATAAAATTTGCGACAGTATAAAATTAGTTTTTGAAAAATTTACTATAGAAAAGGCAATCCCTGGCGCACATAAAATTTGCGACAGTATAAAATTAGTTTTTGAATAATTTACTATAGAAAAGGCAATCCCTGGGATATTTAAAATTTGTGACAGTTGAAAATTATTTTTTGAATAATTTACTATAGAAAAGTCAATCCCTGGCGCAATTAAAATTTGTGACAGTATAAAATTAGTTTTTGAATAATTTACTATAGAAAAGGCAATCCCTGGCGCAATTAAAATTTGCGACAGTATAAAATTAGTTTTTGAAAAATTTACTATATAAAAGGCAATCCCTGGCGTAATTAAAATTTGCGACAGTATAAAACTATTTTTTGAATAATTTACTATATAAAAGGCAATCCCTGGGATATTTAAAATTTGCGACAGTTGAAAAATTATTTTTTGAATAATTTACTATAGAAAAGGCAATCCCTGGGATATTTAAAATTTGTGACAGTTGAAAATTATTTTTGAATAATTTACTATAGAAAAGGCAATCCCTGGCGCAATTAAAATTTGTGACAGTTGAAAATTATTTTTTGAATAATTTACTATAGAAAAGTCAATCCCTGGCGCAATTAAAATTTGTGACAGTATAAAATTATTTTTTGAATAATTTACTATAGAAAAGTCAATCCCTGGCGCAATTAAAATTTGCGACAGTAGAAAATTATTTTTTGAATAATTTACTATAGAAAAGGCAATCCCTGGCGTAATTAAAATTTGCGACAGTAAAAAATTAGTTTTTGAAAAATTTACTATATAAAAGGCAATCCCTGGCGTAATTAAAATTTGCGACAGTATAAAATTAGTTTTTGAAAAATTTACTATATAAAAGGCAATCCCTGGCGTAATTAAAATTTGCGACAGTATAAAATTAGTTTTTGAAAAATTTACTATAGAAAAGGCAATCCCTGGCGCACATAAAATTTGCGACAGTATAAAATTATTTTTTGAATAATTTACTATAGAAAAGTCAATCCCTGGCGCATTTAAAATTCGTGACAGTATAAAATTATTTTTTGAATAATTTACTATAGAAAAGGCAATCCCTGGCGTAATTAAATTTGCGACAGTATAAAATTAGTTTTTGAAAAATTTACTATAGAAAAGTCAATCCCTGGCGCAATTAAAATTTGTGACAGTATAAAATTAGTTATAGTTATAGTTATAGTTATAGTTATAGAAAAGGCAATCCCTGGCGCAATTAAAATTTGTGACAGTTGAAAATTATTTTTTGAATAATTTACTATAGAAAAGTCAATCCCTGGCGCAATTAAATTTGTGACAGTATAAAATTATTTTTGAATAATTTACTATAGAAAAGTCAATCCCTGGCGCAATTAAAATTTGCGACAGTAGAAAATTATTTTTTGAATAATTTACTATAGAAAAGGCAATCCCTGGTGCACATAAAATTTGCGACAGTATAAAATAAGTTTTTGAAAAATTTACTATAGAAAAGGCAATCCCTGGCGCAATTAAAATTTGTGACAGTATAAAATTATTTTTTGAATAATTTACTATAGAAAAGTCAATCCCTGGCGCAATTAAAATTTGCGACAGTAGAAAATTATTTTTTGAATAATTTACTATAGAAAAGGCAATCCCTGGCGCACATAAAATTTGCGACAGTAAAAAAATTAGTTTTTGAAAAATTTACTATATAAAAGGCAATCCCTGGCGTAATTAAAATTTGCGACAGTATAAAATTAGTTTTTGAATAATTTACTATAGAAAAGGCAATCCCTGGCGCAATTAAAATTTGCGACAGTAAAAAATTAGTTTTTGAATAATTTACTATAGAAAAGGCAATCCCTGGCGCACATAAAATTTGCGACAGTATAAAATTATTTTTGAATAATTTACTATAGAAAAGTCAATCCCTGGCGCAATTAAAATTTGTGACAGTATAAAATTAGTTTTTGAAAAATTTACTATAGAAAAGTCAATCCCTGGCGTAATTAAAATTTGTGACAGTTGAAAATTATTTTTTGAATAATTTACTATAGAAAAGTCAATCCCTGGCGCACATAAAATTTGCGACAGTATAAAATTATTTTTTGAATAATTTACTATAGAAAAGGCAATCCCTGGCGTAATTAAAATTTGCGACAGTATAAAATTATTTTTTGAATAATTTACTATAGAAAAGGCAATCCCTGGCGCACATAAAATTTGCGACAGTATAAAATTATTTTTTGAATAATTTACTATAGAAAAGGCAATCCCTGGCGTAATTAAAATTTGCGACAGTAAAAAATTAGTTTTTGAATAATTTACTATAGAAAAGGCAATCCCTGGCGCACATAAAATTTGCGACAGTATAAAATTATTTTTGAATAATTTACTATAGAAAAGTCAATCCCTGGCGCAATTAAAATTTGTGACAGTATAAAATTAGTTTTTGAAAAATTTACTATAGAAAAGTCAATCCCTGGCGCAATTAAAATTTGTGACAGTATAAAATTATTTTTTGAATAATTTACTATAGAAAAGTCAATCCCTGGCGCAATTAAAATTTGTGACAGTATAAAATTAGTTTTTGAATATTTTACTATAGAAAAGGCAATCCCTGGCGTAATTAAAATTTGCGACAGTAAAAAATTAGTTTTTGAATAATTTACTATAGAAAAGTCAATCCCTGGCGCAATTAAAATTTGCGACAGTATAAAATTATTTTTTGAATAATTTACTATAGAAAAGGCAATCCCTGGGATATTTAAAATTTGTGACAGTATAAAATTATTTTTTGAATAATTTACTATAGAAAAGGCAATCCCTGGCGTAATTAAAATTTGCGACAGTAAAAAATTAGTTTTTGAATAATTTACTATAGAAAAAGTCAATCCCTGGCGCAATTAAAATTTGTGACAGTATAAAATTAGTTTTTGAATAATTTACTATAGAAAAGGCAATCCCTGGCGCAATTAAAATTTGTGACAGTTGAAAATTATTTTTTGAATAATTTACTATAGAAAAGTCAATCCCTGGCGCAATTAAAATTTGTGACAGTATAAAATTATTTTTGAATAATTTACTATAGAAAAGTCAATCCCTGGCGCAATTAAAATTTGTGACAGTTGAAAATTATTTTTTGAATAATTTACTATAGAAAAGGCAATCCCTGGCGTAATTAAAATTTGCGACAGTAAAAAATTAGTTTTTGAAAAATTTACTATATAAAAGGCAATCCCTGGCGTAATTAAAATTTGCGACAGTATAAAATTAGTTTTTGAATAATTTACTATAGAAAAGGCAATCCCTGGCGCAATTAAAATTTGCGACAGTATAAAATTAGTTTTTGAAAAATTTACTATAGAAAAGGCAATCCCTGGCGTAATTAAAATTTGCGACAGTATAAAATTAGTTTTTGAAAAATTTACTATATAAAAGGCAATCCCTGGCGTAATTAAAATTTGCGACAGTATAAAATTAGTTTTGAAAAATTTACTATAGAAAAGGCAATCCCTGGCGCACATAAAATTTGCGACAGTATAAAATTATTTTTTGAATAATTTACTAAAGAAAAGTCAATCCCTGGCGCACATAAAATTTGTGACAGTTGAAAATTATTTTTTGAATAATTTACTATAGAAAAGTCAATCCCTGGCGCAATTAAAATTTGCGACAGTAAAAAATTATTTTTTGAATAATTTACTATAGAAAAAGGCAATCCCTGGCGCACATAAAATTTGCGACAGTATAAAATTATTTTTTGAATAATTTACTATAGAAAAGTCAATCCCTGGCGCAATTAAAATTTGTGACAGTTGAAAATTATTTTTTGAATAATTTACTATAGAAAAGTCAATCCCTGGCGCAATTAAAATTTGTGACAGTTGAAAATTATTTTTTGAATAATTTACTATAGAAAAGGCAATCCCTGGCGCACATAAAATTTGCGACAGTATAAAATTATTTTTTGAATAATTTACTATAGAAAAGTCAATCCCTGGCGTAATTAAAATTTGTGACAGTTGAAAATTATTTTTTGAATAATTTACTATAGAAAAGTCAATCCCTGGCGCAATTAAAATTTGTGACAGTTGAAAATTATTTTTTGAATAATTTACTATAGAAAAGGCAATCCCTGGCGCACATAAAATTTGCGACAGTATAAAATTATTTTTTGAATAATTTACTATAGAAAAGTCAATCCCTGGGATATTTAAAATTTGTGACAGTTGAAAATTATTTTTTGAATAATTTACTATAGAAAAGGCAATCCCTGGCGCACATAAAATTTGTGACAGTTGAAAATTATTTTTTGAATAATTTACTATAGAAAAGGCAATCCCTGGCGCACATAAAATTTGCGACAGTATAAAATTATTTTTTGAATAATTTACTATAGAAAAGGCAATCCCTGGCGCAATTAAAATTTGTGACAGTTGAAAATTATTTTTTGAATAATTTACTATAGAAAAGGCAATCCCTGGGATATTTAAAATTTGCGACAGTATAAAATTAGTTTTTGAAAAATTTACTATAGAAAAGGCAATCCCTGGCGCACATAAAATTTGCGACAGTATAAAATTAGTTTTTGAATAATTTACTATAGAAAAGTCAATCCCTGGCGCAATTAAAATTTGCGACAGTAGAAACAGGGATTGCCTTTTCTATAGTAAATTATTCAAAAAATAATTTTATACTGTCGCAAATTTTAATTGCGCCAGGGATTGCCTTTTCTATAGTAAATTATTCAGAAAATAATTTTATACTGTCGCAAATTTTATGTGCGCCAGGGATTGACTTTTCTATAGTAAATTATTCAAAAACTAATTTTTTACTGTCGCAAATTTTAATTGCGCCAGGGATTGACTTTTCTATAGTAAATTATTCAAAAAATAATTTTCAACTGTCACAAATTTTAATTGCGCCAGGGATTGCCTTTTCTATAGTAAATTATTCAAAAAATAATTTTCTACTGTCGCAAATTTTAATTGCGCCAGGGATTGACTTTTCTATAGTAAATTATTCAAAAAATAATTTTCAACTGTCACAAATTTTAATTGCGCCAGGGATTGACTTTTCTATAGTAAATTATTCAAAAACTAATTTTATACTGTCGCAAATTTTATGTGCGCCAGGGATTGCCTTTTCTATAGTAAATTTTTCAAAAACTAATTTTATACTGTCGCAAATTTTATGTGCGCCAGGGATTGCCTTTTCTATAGTAAATTATTCAAAAACTAATTTTATACTGTCACAAATTTTAATTGCGCCAGGGATTGCCTTTTCTATAGTAAATTATTCAAAAAATAATTTTCAACTGTCACAAATTTTAATTGCGCCAGGGATTGACTTTTCTATAGTAAATTATTCAAAAAATAATTTTATACTGTCGCAAATTTTATGTGCGCCAGGGATTGCCTTTTCTATAGTAAATTATTCAAAAAATAATTTTCAACTGTCACAAATTTTAATTGCGCCAGGGATTGACTTTTCTATAGTAAATTATTCAAAAAATAATTTTCAACTGTCACAAATTTTAATTGCGCCAGGGATTGACTTTTCTATAGTAAATTATTCAAAAAATAATTTTATACTGTCGCAAATTTTATGTGCGCCAGGGATTGCCTTTTCTATAGTAAATTATTCAAAAAATAATTTTTTACTGTCGCAAATTTTATGTGCGCCAGGGATTGCCTTTTCTATAGTAAATTATTCAAAAAATAATTTTCAACTGTCACAAATTTTAAATATCCCAGGGATTGCCTTTTCTATAGTAAATTATTCAAAAACTAATTTTATACTGTCACAAATTTTAATTACGCCAGGGATTGCCTTTTATATAGTAAATTTTTCAAAAAATAATTTTATACTGTCGCAAATTTTAATTACGCCAGGGATTGCCTTTTCTATAGTAAATTATTCAAAAAATAATTTTCTACTGTCGCAAATTTTATGTGCGCCAGGAATTGCCTTTTCTATAGTAAATTATTCAAAAAATAATTTTCAACTGTCACAAATTTTAATTGCGCCAGGGATTGACTTTTCTATAGTAAATTATTCAAAAAATAATTTTCAACTGTCACAAATTTTAATTGCGCCAGGGATTGACTTTTCTATAGTAAATTATTCAAAAAATAATTTTTTACTGTCGCAAATTTTATGTGCGCCAGGGATTGCCTTTTCTATAGTAAATTATTCAAAAAATAATTTTCAACTGTCACAAATTTTAATTGCGCCAGGGATTGCCTTTTCTATAGTAAATTATTCAAAAAATAATTTTCAACTGTCACAAATTTTAATTGCGCCAGGGATTGCCTTTTCTATAGTAAATTATTCAAAAAATAATTTTATACTGTCGCAAATTTTAATTACGCCAGGGATTGCCTTTTATATAGTAAATTTTTCAAAAACTAATTTTATACTGTCGCAAATTTTAATTGCGCCAGGGATTGCCTTTTCTATAGTAAATTATTCAAAAAATAATTTTCAACTGTCACAAATTTTAATTGCGCCAGGGATTGCCTTTTCTATAGTAAATTATTCAAAAAATAATTTTCTACTGTCGCAAATTTTAATTGCGCCAGGGATTGACTTTTCTATAGTAAATTATTCAAAAAATAATTTTATACTGTCGCAAATTTTAATTACGCCAGGGATTGCCTTTTATATAGTAAATTTTTCAAAAACTAATTTTATACTGTCGCAAATTTTAATTACGCCAGGGATTGCCTTTTCTATAGTAAATTATTCAAAAAATAATTTTATACTGTCGCAAATTTTAATTACGCCAGGGATTGCCTTTTATATAGTAAATTTTTCAAAAACTAATTTTATACTGTCGCAAATTTTAATTACGCCAGGGATTGCCTTTTCTATAGTAAATTATTCAAAAAATAATTTTCAACTGTCACAAATTTTAATTGCGCCAGGGATTGCCTTTTCTATAGTAAATTATTCAAAAAATAATTTTCAACTGTCACAAATTTTAATTGCGCCAGGGATTGACTTTTTTATAGTAAATTATTCAAAAAATTATTTTCAACTGTCACAAATTTTAAATATCCCAGGGATTGCCTTTTCTATAGTAAATTATTCAAAAACTAATTTTATACTGTCACAAATTTTAATTACGCCAGGGATTGCCTTTTCTATAGTAAATTTTTCAAAAACTAATTTTATACTGTCGCAAATTTTATGTGCGCCAGGGATTGCCTTTTCTATAGTAAATTTTTCAAAAACTAATTTTATACTGTCGCAAATTTTAAATATCCCAGGGATTGCCTTTTCTATAGTAAATTATTCAAAAAATAATTTTCAACTGTCACAAATTTTAATTGCGCCAGGGATTGACTTTTCTATAGTAAATTATTCAAAAAATAATTTTATACTGTCGCAAATTTTATGTGCGCCAGGGATTGCCTTTTCTATAGTAAATTATTCAAAAAATAATTTTTTACTGTCGCAAATTTTATGTGCGCCAGGGATTGCCTTTTCTATAGTAAATTATTCAAAAAATAATTTTCAACTGTCACAAATTTTAATTACGCCAGGGATTGCCTTTTCTATAGTAAATTTTTCAAAAACTAATTTTATACTGTCGCAAATTTTATGTGCGCCAGGGATTGCCTTTTCTATAGTAAATTTTTCAAAAACTAATTTTATACTGTCGCAAATTTTAAATATCCCAGGGATTGCCTTTTCTATAGTAAATTATTCAAAAAATAATTTTCAACTGTCGCAAATTTTAATTACGCCAGGGATTGCCTTTTCTATAGTAAATTATTCAAAAAATAATTTTTTACTGTCGCAAATTTTAATTGCGCCAGGGATTGCCTTTTCTATAGTAAATTATTCAAAAAATAATTTTCTACTGTCGCAAATTTTAATTGCGCCAGGGATTGACTTTTCTATAGTAAATTATTCAAAAAATAATTTTATACTGTCGCAAATTTTAATTGCGCCAGGGATTGCCTTTTCTATAGTAAATTATTCAAAAAATAATTTTATACTGTCGCAAATTTTAATTACGCCAGGGATTGCCTTTTATATAGTAAATTTTTCAAAAACTAATTTTATACTGTCACAAATTTTAATTGCGCCAGGGATTGCCTTTTCTATAGTAAATTATTCAAAAAATAATTTTCAACTGTCACAAATTTTAATTGCGCCAGGGATTGCCTTTTCTATAGTAAATTATTCAAAAAATAATTTTCTACTGTCGCAAATTTTAATTGCGCCAGGGATTGACTTTTCTATAGTAAATTATTCAAAAAATAATTTTATACTGTCGCAAATTTTAATTACGCCAGGGATTGCCTTTTATATAGTAAATTTTTCAAAAACTAATTTTATACTGTCGCAAATTTTAATTACGCCAGGGATTGCCTTTTCTATAGTAAATTATTCAAAAAATAATTTTATACTGTCGCAAATTTTAATTACGCCAGGGATTGCCTTTTATATAGTAAATTTTTCAAAAACTAATTTTATACTGTCGCAAATTTTAATTACGCCAGGGATTGCCTTTTCTATAGTAAATTTTTCAAAAACTAATTTTATACTGTCGCAAATTTTATGTGCGCCAGGGATTGCCTTTTCTATAGTAAATTATTCAAAAAATAATTTTCAACTGTCACAAATTTTATGTGCGCCAGGGATTGCCTTTTCTATAGTAAATTATTCAAAAAATAATTTTCAACTGTCACAAATTTTAAATATCCCAGGGATTGACTTTTCTATAGTAAATTATTCAAAAAATAATTTTATACTGTCGCAAATTTTATGTGCGCCAGGGATTGACTTTTCTATAGTAAATTATTCAAAAAATAATTTTCAACTGTCGCAAATTTTATGTGCGCCAGGGATTGCCTTTTCTATAGTAAATTATTCAAAAAATAATTTTCAACTGTCACAAATTTTAATTGCGCCAGGGATTGACTTTTCTATAGTAAATTATTCAAAAAATAATTTTATACTGTCGCAAATTTTATGTGCGCCAGGGATTGCCTTTTCTATAGTAAATTATTCAAAAAATAATTTTCAACTGTCACAAATTTTAATTGCGCCAGGGATTGCCTTTTCTATAGTAAATTATTCAAAAAATAATTTTCAACTGTCACAAATTTTAAATATCCCAGGGATTGCCTTTTATATAGTAAATTTTTCAAAAACTAATTTTATACTGTCGCAAATTTTATGTGCGCCAGGGATTGCCTTTTCTATAGTAAATTATTCAAAAAATAATTTTCAACTGTCACAAATTTTAATTACGCCAGGGATTGCCTTTTCTATAGTAAATTATTCAAAAAATAATTTTTTACTGTCGCAAATTTTAATTACGCCAGGGATTGCCTTTTCTATAGTAAATTTTTCAAAAACTAATTTTATACTGTCGCAAATTTTATGTGCGCCAGGGATTGCCTTTTCTATAGTAAATTTTTCAAAAACTAATTTTATACTGTCGCAAATTTTAAATATCCCAGGGATTGCCTTTTCTATAGTAAATTATTCAAAAAATAATTTTCAACTGTCACAAATTTTAATTGCGCCAGGGATTGACTTTTCTATAGTAAATTATTCAAAAAATAATTTTATACTGTCGCAAATTTTAAATATCCCAGGGATTGCCTTTTATATAGTAAATTTTTCAAAAACTAATTTTATACTGTCGCAAATTTTATGTGCGCCAGGGATTGCCTTTTCTATAGTAAATTATTCAAAAAATAATTTTATACTGTCGCAAATTTTAAATATCCCAGGGATTGCCTTTTCTACAGTAAATTATTCAAAAACTAATTTTCAACTGTCACAAATTTTAAATATCCCAGGGATTGACTTTTCTATAGTAAATTATTCAAAAAATAATTTTCAACTGTCACAAATTTTAAATATCCCAGGGATTGCCTTTTCTATAGTAAATTATTCAAAAACTAATTTTATACTGTCGCAAATTTTATGTGCGCCAGGGATTGCCTTTTCTATAGTAAATTATTCAAAAAATAATTTTATACTGTCGCAAATTTTATGTGCGCCAGGGATTGCCTATTCTATAGTAAATTATTCAAAAAATAATTTTCAACTGTCACAAATTTTATGTGCGCCAGGGATTGCCTTTTCTATAGTAAATTATTCAAAAAATAATTTTCAACTGTCACAAATTTTAAATATCCCAGGGATTGACTTTTCTATAGTAAATTATTCAAAAAATAATTTTATACTGTCGCAAATTTTATGTGCGCCAGGGATTGCCTTTTCTATAGTAAATTATTCAAAAAATAATTTTCTACTGTCGCAAATTTTAATTGCGCCAGGGATTGACTTTTCTATAGTAAATTATTCAAAAACTAATTTTATACTGTCGCAAATTTTATGTGCGCCAGGGATTGCCTTTTCTATAGTAAATTTTTCAAAAACTAATTTTATACTGTCGCAAATTTTAAATATCCCAGGGATTGCCTTTTCTATAGTAAATTATTCAAAAAATAATTTTCAACTGTCACAAATTTTAATTGCGCCAGGGATTGACTTTTCTATAGTAAATTATTCAAAAAATAATTTTATACTGTCGCAAATTTTATGTGCGCCAGGGATTGCCTTTTCTATAGTAAATTATTCAAAAAATAATTTTTTACTGTCGCAAATTTTATGTGCGCCAGGGATTGCCTTTTCTATAGTAAATTATTCAAAAAATAATTTTCAACTGTCACAAATTTTAATTACGCCAGGGATTGCCTTTTCTATAGTAAATTTTTCAAAAACTAATTTTATACTGTCGCAAATTTTAATTACGCCAGGGATTGCCTTTTCTATAGTAAATTTTTCAAAAACTAATTTTCAACTGTCGCAAATTTTAATTGCGCCAGGGATTGCCTTTTCTATAGTAAATTATTCAAAAACTAATTTTATACTGTCACAAATTTTAATTGCGCCAGGGATTGCCTTTTCTATAGTAAATTATTCAAAAAATAATTTTCTACTGTCGCAAATTTTAAATATCCCAGGGATTGCCTTTTCTATAGTAAATTATTCAAAAACTAATTTTATACTGTCGCAAATTTTAAATATCCCAGGGATTGCCTTTTCTATAGTAAATTATTCAAAAAATAATTTTCAACTGTCACAAATTTTATGTGCGCCAGGGATTGACTTTTCTATAGTAAATTATTCAAAAACTAATTTTATACTGTCACAAATTTTAATTGCGCCAGGGATTGACTTTTCTATAGTAAATTATTCAAAAAATAATTTTCAACTGTCACAAATTTTAATTGCGCCAGGGATTGCCTTTTCTATAGTAAATTATTCAAAAAATAATTTTCTACTGTCGCAAATTTTAATAGCGCCAGGGATTGCCTTTTCTATAGTAAATTATTCAAAAACTAATTTTATACTGTCGCAAATTTTATGTGCGCCAGGGATTGCCTTTTCTATAGTAAATTATTCAAAAACTAATTTTATACTGTCGCAAATTTTAATTGCGCCAGGGATTGCCTTTTCTATAGTAAATTATTCAAAAAATAATTTTATACTGTCGCAAATTTTAAATATCCCAGGGATTGCCTTTTATATAGTAAATTTTTCAAAAACTAATTTTATACTGTCGCAAATTTTATGTGCGCCAGGGATTGCCTTTTCTATAGTAAATTATTCAAAAAATAATTTTCAACTGTCACAAATTTTAATTGCGCCAGGGATTGCCTTTTCTATAGTAAATTTTTCAAAAACTAATTTTATACTGTCGCAAATTTTAAATATCCCAGGGATTGCCTTTTATATAGTAAATTATTCAAAAAATAATTTTCAACTGTCACAAATTTTAATTGCGCCAGGGATTGCCTTTTCTATAGTAAATTTTTCAAAAACTAATTTTCAACTGTCACAAATTTTAAATATCCCAGGGATTGCCTTTTCTATAGTAAATTATTCAAAAACTAATTTTATACTGTCGCAAATTTTATGTGCGCCAGGGATTGCCTTTTCTATAGTAAATTTTTCAAAAACTAATTTTATACTGTCGCAAATTTTATGTGCGCCAGGGATTGCCTTTTCTATAGTAAATTATTCAAAAAATAATTTTCAACTGTCACAAATTTTAATTGCGCCAGGGATTGACTTTTCTATAGTAAATTATTCAAAAAATAATTTTCAACTGTCACAAATTTTAAATATCCCAGGGATTGCCTTTTCTATAGTAAATTATTCAAAAACTAATTTTATACTGTCGCAAATTTTATGTGCGCCAGGGATTGCCTTTTCTATAGTAAATTTTTCAAAAACTAATTTTATACTGTCGCAAATTTTATGTGCGCCAGGGATTGCCTTTTCTATAGTAAATTATTCAAAAAATAATTTTCAACTGTCACAAATTTTAATTGCGCCAGGGATTGACTTTTCTATAGTAAATTATTCAAAAACTAATTTTATACTGTCGCAAATTTTAATTACGCCAGGGATTGCCTTTTCTATAGTAAATTATTCAAAAAATAATTTTATACTGTCGCAAATTTTAATTGCGCCAGGGATTGCCTTTTCTATAGTAAATTATTCAAAAAATAATTTTTTACTGTCGCAAATTTTAATTGCGCCAGGGATTGACTTTTCTATAGTAAATTATTCAAAAAATAATTTTATACTGTCGCAAATTTTAATTGCGCCAGGGATTGACTTTTCTATAGTAAATTATTCAAAAAATAATTTTATACTGTCGCAAATTTTATGTGCGCCAGGGATTGCCTTTTCTATAGTAAATTATTCAAAAAATAATTTTCAACTGTCACAAATTTTAATTGCGCCAGGGATTGCCTTTTCTATAGTAAATTATTCAAAAACTAATTTTATACTGTCACAAATTTTAATTGCGCCAGGGATTGCCTTTTCTATAGTAAATTATTCAAAAAATAATTTTTTACTGTCGCAAATTTTAATTGCGCCAGGGATTGACTTTTCTATAGTAAATTATTCAAAAAATAATTTTATACTGTCGCAAATTTTAATTGCGCCAGGGATTGACTTTTCTATAGTAAATTATTCAAAAAATAATTTTATACTGTCGCAAATTTTAATTGCGCCAGGGATTGACTTTTCTATAGTAAATTATTCAAAAAATAATTTTCAACTGTCACAAATTTTAATTGCGCCAGGGATTGACTTTTCTATAGTAAATTATTCAAAAAATAATTTTATACTGTCACAAATTTTAATTGCGCCAGGGATTGACTTTTCTATAGTAAATTATTCAAAAAATTATTTTCAACTGTCACAAATTTTAATTGCGCCAGGGATTGCCTTTTCTATAGTAAATTATTCAAAAACTAATTTTATACTGTCACAAATTTTAATTGCGCCAGGGATTGACTTTTCTATAGTAAATTATTCAAAAAATAATTTTATACTGTCGCAAATTTTATGTGCGCCAGGGATTGCCTTTTCTATAGTAAATTATTCAAAAAATAATTTTATACTGTCGCAAATTTTAATTGCGCCAGGGATTGACTTTTCTATAGTAAATTATTCAAAAAATAATTTTCAACTGTCACAAATTTTAATTACGCCAGGGATTGACTTTTCTATAGTAAATTATTCAAAAAATAATTTTCAACTGTCACAAATTTTAATTGCGCCAGGGATTGCCTTTTCTATAGTAAATTATTCAAAAACTAATTTTATACTGTCACAAATTTTAATTGCGCCAGGGATTGCCTTTTCTATAGTAAATTATTCAAAAACTAATTTTATACTGTCACAAATTTTAATTGCGCCAGGGATTGACTTTTCTATAGAAAATTATTTAAAAAATAATTTTATACTGTCGCAAATTTTATGTGCGCCAGGGATTGCCTTTTCTATAGTAAATTATTCAAAAAATAATTTTCAACTGTCACAAATTTTAATTGCGCCAGGGATTGCCTTTTCTATAGTAAATTATTCAAAAACTAATTTTATACTGTCGCGAATTTTAATTACGCCAGGGATTGCCTTTTCTATAGTAAATTTTTCAAAAACTAATTTTATACTGTCGCAAATTTTATGTGCGCCAGGGATTGCCTTTTCTATAGTAAATTATTCAAAAAATTATTTTCAACTGTCACAAATTTTAATTGCGCCAGGGATTGACTTTTCTATAGTAAATTATTCAAAAAATAATTTTCAACTGTCACAAATTTTAATTGCGCCAGGGATTGACTTTTCTATAGTAAATTATTCAAAAAATAATTTTATACTGTCGCAAATTTTAATTGCGCCAGGGATTGCCTTTTCTATAGTAAATTATTCAAAAAATAATTTTCAACTGTCACAAATTTTAATTGCGCCAGGGATTGACTTTTCTATAGTAAATTATTCAAAAAATAATTTTCAACTGTCACAAATTTTAATTGCGCCAGGGATTGCCTTTTCTATAGTAAATTATTCAAAAAATAATTTTATACTGTCACAAATTTTAATTGCGCCAGGGATTGACTTTTCTATAGTAAATTTTTCAAAAAATAATTTTCAACTGTCGCAAATTTTATGTGCGCCAGGGATTGCCTTTTCTATAGTAAATTATTCAAAAAATAATTTTCAACTGTCGCAAATTTTATGTGCGCCAGGGATTGACTTTTCTATAGTAAATTATTCAAAAAATAATTTTCAACTGTCACAAATTTTATGTGCGCCAGGGATTGCCTTTTCTATAGTAAATTATTCAAAAACTAATTTTATACTGTCGCAAATTTTAATTACGCCAGGGATTGCCTTTTCTATAGTAAATTTTTCAAAAACTAATTTTATACTGTCGCAAATTTTAAATATCCCAGGGATTGCCTTTTCTACAGTAAATTATTCAAAAAATAATTTTCTACTGTCGCAAATTTTAATTGCGCCAGGGATTGCCTTTTCTATAGTAAATTATTCAAAAAATAATTTTATACTGTCACAAATTTTAATTACGCCAGGGATTGACTTTTCTATAGTAAATTATTCAAAAAATAATTTTATACTGTCGCAAATTTTAAATATCCCAGGGATTGCCTTTTATATAGTAAATTATTCAAAAACTAATTTTCAACTGTCACAAATTTTAAATATCCCAGGGATTGCCTTTTCTATAGTAAATTATTCAAAAACTAATTTTATACTGTCGCAAATTTTAATTGCGCCAGGGATTGACTTTTCTATAGTAAATTATTCAGAAACTAATTTTATACTGTCGCAAATTTTAATTGCGCCAGGGATTGACTTTTCTATAGTAAATTATTCAAAAAATAATTTTATACTGTCGCAAATTTTATGTGCGCCAGGGATTGCCTTTTCTATAGTAAATTATTCAAAAAATAATTTTTTACTGTCGCAAATTTTATGTGCGCCAGGGATTGCCTTTTCTATAGTAAATTATTCAAAAAATAATTTTCAACTGTCACAAATTTTAATTGCGCCAGGGATTGCCTTTTCTATAGTAAATTATTCAAAAAATAATTTTCAACTGTCACAAATTTTAATTGCGCCAGGGATTGACTTTTCTATAGTAAATTATTCAAAAACTAATTTTATACTGTCACAAATTTTAATTGCGCCAGGGATTGACTTTTCTATAGTAAATTATTCAAAAAATAATTTTATACTGTCGCAAATTTTATGTGCGCCAGGGATTGCCTTTTCTATAGTAAATTATTCAAAAAAATAATTTTTCTACTGTCACAAATTTTATGTGCGCCAGGATTGCCTTTTCTATAGTAAATTATTCAAAAAATAATTTTATACTGTCGCAAATTTTAATTGCGCCAGCGATTGCTTTTCTATAGTAAATTATTCAAAAAATAATTTTATACTGTCACAAATTTTAATTGCGCCAGGGATTGACTTTTCTATAGTAAATTATTCAAAAACTAATTTTTTTACTGTCGCAAATTTTAATTACGCCAGGGATTGCTTTTCTATAGTAAATTATTCAAAAAATAATTTTATACTGTCACAAATTTTAAATATCCCAGGGATTGCCTTTTCTATAGTAATTTTTCAAAAACTAATTTTCAACTGTCACAAATTTTAATTGCGCCAGGGATTGACTTTTCTATAGTAAATTATTCAAAAAATAATTTTCAACTGTCACAAATATTAAATATCCCAGGGATTGCCTTTTCTATAGTAAATTATTCAAAAACTAATTTTATACTGTCACAAATTTTAATTACGCCAGGGATTGACTTTTCTATAGTAAATTATTCAAAAAAATAATTTTATACTGTCGCAAATTTTAATTACGCCAGGGATTGCCTTTTATATAGTAAATTTTTCAAAAACTAATTTTATACTGTCGCAAATTTTAATTACGCCAGGGATTGCCTTTTCTATAGTAAATTATTCAAAAAATAATTTTATACTGTCGCAAATTTTATGTGCGCCAGGATTGCCTATTCTATAGTAAATTATTCAAAAAATAATTTTATACTGTCGCAAATTTTAATTACGCCAGGGATTGACTTTTCTATAGTAAATTATTCAAAAAATAATTTTTTACTGTCGCAAATTTTATGTGCGCCAGGGATTTGCCTTTTCTATAGTAAATTATTCAAAAAAATAATTTTATACTGTCGCAAATTTTATGTGCGCCAGGGATTGACTTTTCTATAGTAAATTATTCAAAAAATAATTTTATACTGTCGCAAATTTTAATGTGCGCCAGGGATTGCCTTTTATATAGTAATTTTTCAAAAACTAATTTTTTACTGTCGCAAATTTTAATTACGCCAGGGATTGACTTTTCTATAGTAAATTATTCAAAAAATAATTTTTTACTGTCGCAAATTTTAATTGCGCCAGGGATTGCCTTTTCTATAGTAAATTATTCAAAAAATAATTTTATACTGTCGCAAATTTTATGTGCAACAGGGATTGCCTTTTATATAGTAAAATTATTCAAAAAATAATTTTATACTGTCGCAAATTTTATGTGCGCCAGGGATTGCCTTTTATATAGTAAATTTTTCAAAAATAATTTTATACTGTCGCAAATTTTAAATATCCCAGGGATTGCCTTTTATATAGTAAATTATTCAAAAAATAATTTTCTACTGTCGCAAATTTTAATTACGCCAGGGATTGCCTTTTCTATAGTAAATTATTCAAAAAATAATTTTATACTGTCGCAAATTTTAATTGCGCCAGGGATTGCCTTTTCTATAGTAAATTATTCAAAAAATAATTTTCTACTGTCGCAAATTTTAATTACGCCAGGGATTGCCTTTTCTATAGTAAATTATTCAAAAAATAATTTTATACTGTCGCAAATTTAATTGCGCCAGGGATTGCCTTTTCTATAGTAAATTATTCAAAAAATAATTTTATACTGTCACAAATTTTAATTACGCAGGGATTGCCTTTTCTATAGTAAATTATTCAAAAAATAATTTTATACTGTCACAAATTTTAAATATCCCAGGGATTGCCTTTTCTATAGTAAATTTTTCAAAAAATAATTTTCAACTGTCACAAATTTTAATTGCGCCAGGGATTGCCTTTTCTATAGTAAATTATTCAAAAACTAATTTTATACTGTCACAAATTTTAATTGCGCCAGGGATTGCCTTTTCTATAGTAAATTTTCAAAAACTAATTTTATACTGTCGCAAATTTTATGTGCGCCAGGGATTGCCTTTTTCTATAGTAAATTATTCAAAAAATAATTTCAACTGTCGCAAATTTTATGTGCGCCAGGGATTGCCTTTTCTATAGTAAATTATTCAAAAAATAATTTTATACTGTCACAAATTTTAAATATCCAGGGATTGCCTTTTCTATAGTAAATTATTCAAAAAATAATTTTATACTGTCGCAAATTTTATGTGCGCCAGGGATTGCCTTTTCTATAGTAAATTTTTCAAAAAATAATTTTCAACTGTCACAAATTTTAATTGCGCCAGGGATTGCCTTTTCTATAGTAAATTATTCAAAACTAATTTTATACTGTCGCAAATTTTATGTGCGCCAGGGATTGCCTTTTCTATAGTAAATTATTCAAAAAATAATTTTCAACTGTCGCAAATTTTATGTGCGCCAGGGATTGCCTTTTCTATAGTAAATTATTCAAAAAATAATTTTATACTGTCACAAATTTTAAATATCCCAGGGATTGCCTTTTCTATAGTAAATTATTCAAAAAATAATTTTATACTGTCACAAATTTTAAATATCCCAGGGATTGCCTTTTCTATAGTAAATTATTCAAAAAATAATTTTATACTGTCACAAATTTTTAAATATACCAGGGATTGCCTTTTCTATAGTAAATTATTCAAAAAATAATTTTATACTGTCGCAAATTTTAAATATCCCAGGGATTGCCTTTTCTATAGTAAATTATTCAAAAAATAATTTTATACTGTCGCAAATTTTATGTGCGCCAGGGATTGACTTTTCTATAGTAAATTATTCAAAAAATAATTTTATACTGTCGCAAATTTTAATTGCGCCAGGGATTGACTTTTCTATAGTAAATTATTCAAAAAATAATTTTCTACTGTCGCAAATTTTAATTGCGCCAGGGATTGCCTTTTCTATAGTAAATTTTTCAAAAAAGTAATTTTATACTGTCGCAAATTTTATGTGCGCCAGGGATTGCCTTTTCTATAGTAAATTATTCAAAAAATAATTTTCAACTGTCGCAAATTTTATGTGCGCCAGGGATTGCCTTTTCTATAGTAAATTATTCAAAAAATAATTTTATACTGTCGCAAATTTTAAATATCCCAGGGATTGCCTTTTCTATAGTAAATTATTCAAAAACTAATTTTTTACTGTCGCAAATTTTATGTGCGCCAAGGGATTGACTTTTCTATAGTAAATTATTCAAAAAATAATTTTATACTGTCGCAAATTTTAATTGCGCCAGGGATTGCCTTTTATATAGTAAATTTTTCAAAAACTAATTTTATACTGTCGCAAATTTTAATTACGCCAGGATTGCCTTTTATATAGTAAATTTTTCAAAAAACTAATTTTTTACTGTCGCAAATTTTATGTGCGCCAGGGATTGCCTTTTCTATAGTAAATTATTCAAAAAATAATTTTCTACTGTCGCAAATTTTAAATATCCCAGGGATTGCCTTTTCTATAGTAAATTATTCAAAAAATAATTTTATACTGTCACAAATTTTAATTGCGCCAGGGATTGACTTTTCTATAGTAAATTATTCAAAAACTAATTTTATACTGTCGCAAATTTTATGTGCGCCAGGGATTGCCTTTTCTATAGTAAATTTTTCAAAAAATAATTTTCAACTGTCAACAAATTTTAATTGCGCCAGGGATTGCCTTTTCTATAGTAAATTATTCAAAAAATAATTTTATACTGTCACAAATTTTAATTACGCCAGGGATGACTTTTCTATAGTAAATTATTCAAAAAATAATTTTATACTGTCGCAAATTTTAATTGCGCCAGGGATTGCCTTTTCTATAGTAATTATTCAAAAACTAATTTTATACTGTCACAAAATTTTAATTGCGCCAGGGATTGACTTTTCTATAGTAAATTATTCAAAAACTAATTTTATACTGTCACAAATTTTAAATATCCCAGGGATTGACTTTTCTATAGTAAATTATTCAAAAAAATAATTTTATACTGTCGCAAATTTTAATTGCGCCAGGGATTGCCTTTTCTATAGTAAATTATTCAAAAAATAATTTTCAACTGTCACAAATTTTAATTGCGCCAGGGATTGACTTTTCTATAGTAAATTATTCAAAAACTAATTTTATACTGTCGCAAATTTAATTACGCCAGGGATTGACTTTTCTATAGTAAATTATTCAAAAAATAATTTTATACTGTCGCAAATTTTAATTACGCCAGGGATTGACTTTTCTATAGTAAATTATTCAAAAATAATTTTCAACTGTCACAAATTTTAATTACGCCAGGGATTGACTTTTCTATAGTAAATTATTCAAAAAATAATTTTCAACTGTCACAAATTTTAATTACGCCAGGGATTGACTTTTCTATAGTAAATTATTCAAAAAATAATTTTCAACTGTCACAAATTTTAAATATCCCAGGGATTGCCTTTTCTATAGTAAATTATTCAAAAACTAATTTTATACAGTCACAAATTTTAATTACGCCAGGGATTGACTTTTCTATAGTAAATTATTCAAAAAATAATTTTATACTGTCGCAAATTTTAATTACGCCAGGGATTGCCTTTTATATAGTAAATTATTCAAAAAATAATTTTATACTGTCACAAATTTTAATTGCGCCAGGGATTGACTTTTCTATAGTAAATTATTCAAAAACTAATTTTTTACTGTCGCAAATTTTAATTACGCCAGGGATTGCCTTTTCTATAGTAAATATTCAAAAAATAATTTTATACTGTCACAAATTTTAAATATCCCAGGGATTGCCTTTTCTATAGTAAATTATTCAAAAACTAATTTATACTGTCACAAATTTTAATTGCGCCAGGGATTGACTTTTCTATAGTAAATTATTCAAAAAATAATTTTATACTGTCACAAATTTTAAATACGCCAGGGATTGCCTTTTCTATAGTAAATTTTTCAAAAACTAATTTTATACTGTCACAAATTTTAATTGCGCCAGGGATTGACTTTTCTATAGTAAATTATTCAAAAATAATTTTATACTGTCGCAAATTTTAATTGCGCCAGGGATTGCCTTTTCTATAGTAAATTTTTCAAAAACTAATTTTCAACTGTCACAAATTTTAATTGCGCCAGGGATTGACTTTTCTATAGTAAATTATTCAAAAAATAATTTTATACTGTCACAAATTTTAATTGCGCCAGGGATTGACTTTTCTATAGTAAATTATTCAAAAACTAATTTTCAACTGTCACAAATTTTAATTGCGCCAGGGATTGACTTTTCTATAGTAAATTATTCAAAAAATAATTTTATACTGTCGCAAATTTTAATTGCGCCAGGGATTGACTTTTCTATAGTAATAATTTACTATAGAAAAGTCAATCCCTGGCGCAATTAAAATTTGCGACAGTATAAAATTATTTTTTGAATAATTTACTATAGAAAAGTCAATCCCTGGCGCAATTAAAATTTGTGACAGTTGAAAATTAGTTTTGAATAATTTACTATAGAAAAGTCAATCCCTGGCGCAATTAAAATTTGTGACAGTATAAAATTATTTTTTTGAATAATTTACTATAGAAAAGTCAATCCCTGGCGCAATTAAAATTTGTGACAGTTGAAAATTAGTTTTTGAAAAATTTACTATAGAAAAGGCAATCCCTGGCGCAATTAAAATTTGCGACAGTATAAAATTATTTTTTGAATAATTTACTATAGAAAAGTCAATCCCTGGCGCAATTAAAATTTGTGACAGTATAAAATTAGTTTTTGAAAAATTTACTATAGAAAAGGCAATCCCTGGCGTATTTAAAATTTGTGACAGTATAAAATTATTTTTTGAATAATTTACTATAGAAAAGTCAATCCTGGCGCAATTAAAATTTGTGACAGTATAAAATTAGTTTTTGAATAATTTACTATAGAAAAGGCAATCCTGGATATTTAAAATTTGTGACAGTATAAAATTATTTTTTGAATAATTTACTATAGAAAAGGCAATCCCTGGCGTAATTAAAATTTGCGACAGTAAAAAATTAGTTTTTGAATAATTTACTATAGAAAAGTCAATCCCTGGCGCAATTAAAATTTGTGACAGTATAAAATTATTTTTTGAATAATTTACTATATAAAAGGCAATCCCTGGCGTAATTAAAATTTGCGACAGTATAAAATTATTTTTTGAATAATTTACTATAGAAAAGTCAATCCTGGCGTAATTAAAATTTGTGACTGTATAAAATTAGTTTTTGAATAATTTACTATAGAAAAAGGCAATCCCTGGGATATTTAAAATTTGTGACAGTTGAAAATTATTTTTTGAATAATTTACTATAGAAAAGTCAATCCCTGGCGTAATTAAAATTTGTGACAGTTGAAAATTATTTTTTGAATAATTTACTATAGAAAAGTCAATCCCTGGCGTAATTAAAATTTGTGACAGTTGAAAATTATTTTTTGAATAATTTACTATAGAAAAGTCAATCCCTGGCGTAATTAAAATTTGCGACAGTATAAAATATTTTTTGAATAATTTACTATAGAAAAGTCAATCCCTGGCGTAATTAAAATTTGCGACAGTATAAAATTAGTTTTTGAATAATTTACTATAGAAAAGTCAATCCCTGGCGCAATTAAAATTTGTGACAGTTGAAAATTATTTTTTGAATAATTTACTATAGAAAAGGCAATCCCTGGCGCAATTAAAATTTGCGACAGTATAAAATTATTTTTTGAATAATTTACTATAGAAAAGTCAATCCCTGGGATATTTAAAATTTGTGACAGTATAAAATTAGTTTTTGAATAATTTACTATAGAAAAGTCAATCCCTGGCGCAATTAAAATTTGTGACAGTATAAAATTAGTTTTTGAATAATTTACTATAGAAAAGGCAATCCCTGGCGCAATTAAAATTTGCGACAGTATAAAATTATTTTTTTGAATAATTTACTATAGAAAAGTCAATCCCTGGCGTAATTAAAATTTGTGACAGTATAAAATTATTTTTTGAATAATTTACTATAGAAAAGGCAATCCCTGGCGCAATTAAAATTTGTGACAGTTGAAAATTATTTTTTGAAAAATTTACTATAGAAAAGGCAATCCCTGGCGCACATAAAATTTGCGACAGTATAAAATTAGTTTTTGAATAATTTACTATAGAAAAGTCAATCCCTGGCGCAATTAAAATTTGTGACAGTATAAAATTATTTTTGAATAATTTACTATAGAAAAGGCAATCCCTGGGATATTTAAAATTTGCGACAGTAGAAAATTATTTTTTGAATAATTTACTATAGAAAAGGCAATCCCTGGCGCACATAAAATTTGCGACAGTAAAAAATTAGTTTTTGAAAATTTACTATATAAAAGGCAATCCCTGGCGTAATTAAAATTTGCGACAGTATAAAATTAGTTTTTGAAAATTTACTATATTAAAAGGCAATCCCTGGCGCAATTAAAATTTGCGACAGTATAAAATTATTTTTTGAATAATTTACTATAGAAAAGTCAATCCCTGGCGCACATAAAATTTGCGACAGTAAAAAATTAGTTTTTGAATAATTTACTATAGAAAAGGCAATCCCTGGGATATTTAAAATTTGCGACAGTATAAAATTATTTTTTGAATAATTTACTATAGAAAAGGCAATCCCTGGCGCACATAAAATTTGCGACAGTTGAAAATTATTTTTTGAATAATTTACTATAGAAAAGGCAATCCCTGGCGCACATAAAATTTGCGACAGTATAAAATTATTTTTGAAAAATTTACTATAGAAAAGGCAATCCTGGCGCAATTAAAATTTGCGACAGTAGAAAATTATTTTTTGAATAATTTACTATAGAAAAGTCAATCCCTGGCGCAATTAAAATTTGCGACAGTATAAAATTATTTTTTGAATAATTTACTATAGAAAAGTCAATCCCTGGCGCACATAAAATTTGCGACAGTATAAAATTATTTTTTGAATAATTTACTATAGAAAAGGCAATCCCTGGGATATTTAAAATTTGCGACAGTATAAAATTATTTTTTGAATAATTTACTATAGAAAAGGCAATCCCTGGTATATTTAAAATTTGTGACAGTATAAAATTATTTTTTGAATAATTTACTATAGAAAAGGCAATCCCTGGGATATTTAAAATTTGTGACAGTATAAAATTATTTTTTGAATAATTTACTATAGAAAAGGCAATCCCTGGATATTTAAAATTTGTGACAGTATAAAATTATTTTTTGAATAATTTACTATAGAAAAGGCAATCCCTTGGCGCACATAAAATTTGCGACAGTTGAAAATTATTTTTTGAATAATTTACTATAGAAAAGGCAATCCTGGCGCACATAAAATTTGCGACAGTATAAAATTAGTTTTTGAATAATTTACTATAGAAAAGGCAATCCCTGGCGCAATTAAAATTTGTGACAGTTGAAAATTATTTTTTGAAAAATTTACTATAGAAAAGGCAATCCCTGGCGCACATAAAATTTGCGACAGTATAAAATTATTTTTTGAATAATTTACTATAGAAAAGGCAATCCCTGGGATATTTAAAATTTGTGACAGTATAAAATTATTTTTGAATAATTTACTATAGAAAAGGCAATCCCTGGCGCACATAAAATTTGCGACAGTTGAAAATTATTTTTTGAATAATTTACTATAGAAAAGGCAATCCCTGGCGCACATAAAATTTGCGACAGTATAAAATTAGTTTTTGAAAAATTTACTATAGAAAAGGCAATCCCTGGCGCAATTAAAATTTGTGACAGTATAAAATTAGTTTTTGAATAATTTACTATAGAAAAGGCAATCCCTGGCGCAATTAAAATTTGTGACAGTTGAAAATTATTTTTTGAAAAATTTACTATAGAAAAGGCAATCCCTGGGATATTTAAAATTTGTGACAGTATAAAATTATTTTTTGAATAATTTACTATAGAAAAGGGCAATCCCTGGCGTAATTAAAATTTGTGACAGTATAAAATTATTTTTTGAATAATTTACTATAGAAAAGGCAATCCCTGGCGCAATTAAAATTTGCGACAGTATAAAATTATTTTTTGAATAATTTACTATAGAAAAGGCAATCCCTGGCGTAATTAAAATTTGCGACAGTAGAAAATTATTTTTTGAATAATTTACTATAGAAAAGGCAATCCCTGGCGCAATTAAAATTTGCGACAGTATAAAATTATTTTTGAATAATTTACTATAGAAAAGGCAATCCCTGGCGTAATTAAAATTTGCGACAGTAGAAAATTATTTTTTGAATAATTTACTATATAAAAGGCAATCCCTGGGATATTTAAAATTTGCGACAGTATAAAATTATTTTTTGAAAAATTTACTATATAAAAGGCAATCCCTGGCGCACATAAAATTTGCGACAGTTATAAAATTATTTTTTGAATAATTTACTATATAAAAGGCAATCCCTGTTGCACATAAAATTTGCGACAGTATAAAATTATTTTTTGAATAATTTACTATAGAAAAGGCAATCCCTGGCGCAATTAAAATTTGCGACAGTAAAAAATTATTTTTTGAATAATTTACTATAGAAAAGTCAATCCCTGCGTAATTAAAATTTGCGACAGTAAAAAATTAGTTTTTGAAAAATTTACTATATAAAAAGGCAATCCCTGGCGCACATAAAATTTGCGACAGTATAAAATTATTTTTTGAATAATTTACTATAGAAAAGTCAATCCCTGGCGCACATAAAATTTGCGACAGTATAAAATTATTTTTTGAATAATTTACTATAGAAAAGGCAATCCCTGGCGCACATAAAATTTGCGACAGTAAAAAATTATTTTTTGAATAATTTACTATAGAAAAGTCAATCCCTGGCGTAATTAAAATTTGCGACAGTATAAAATTATTTTTTGAATAATTTACTATAGAATAGGCAATCCCTGGCGCACATAAAATTTGCGACAGTATAAAATTATTTTTTTGAATAATTTACTATAGAAAAGGCAATCCCTGGCGTAATTAAAATTTGCGACAGTATAAAATTAGTTTTTGAAAAATTTACTATATAAAAGGCAATCCCTGGCGTAATTAAAATTTGCGACAGTATAAAATTATTTTTTGAATAATTTACTATAGAAAAGTCAATCCCTGGCGTAATTAAAATTTGTGACAGTATAAAATTAGTTTTTGAATAATTTACTATAGAAAAGGCAATCCCTGGGATATTTAATATTTGTGACAGTTGAAAATTATTTTTTTGAATAATTTACTATAGAAAAGTCAATCCCTGGCGCAATTAAAATTTGTGACAGTTGAAAATTAGTTTTTGAAAAATTTACTATAGAAAAGGCAATCCCTGGGATATTTAAAATTTGTGACAGTATAAAATTATTTTTTGAATAATTTACTATAGAAAAGGCAATCCCTGGCGTAATTAAAATTTGCGACAGTAAAAAATTAGTTTTTGAATAATTTACTATAGAAAAGTCAATCCCTGGCGCAAATTAAAATTTGTGACAGTATAAAATTATTTTTTGAATAATTTACTATAGAAAAGGCAATCGCTGGCGCAATTAAAATTTGCGACAGTATAAAATTATTTTTTGAATAATTTACTATAGAAAAGGCAATCCCTGGCGCACATAAAATTTGTGACAGTAGAAAATTATTTTTTGAATAATTTACTATAGAAAAGGCAATCCCTGGCGCACATAAAATTTGCGACAGTATAAAATTATTTTTTGAATAATTTACTATAGAAAAGTCAATCCCTGGCGCAATTAAAATTTGTGACAGTATAAAATTAGTTTTTGAATAATTTACTATAGAAAAGTCAATCCCTGGCGCAATTAAAATTGTGACAGTTGAAAATTATTTTTTGAATAATTTACTATAGAAAAGGCAATCCCTGGCGCAATTAAAATTTGTGACAGTTGAAAATTATTTTTTGAATAATTTACTATAGAAAAGGCAATCCCTGGCGCACATAAAATTTGCGACAGTAAAAAATTATTTTTTGAATAATTTACTATAGAAAAGGCAATCCCTGGCGCACATAAAATTTGCGACAGTATAAAATTATTTTTTGAATAATTTACTATAGAAAAGTCAATCCCTGGCGCAATTAAAATTTGCGACAGTATAAAAATTAGTTTCTGAATAATTTACTATAGAAAAGTCAATCCCTGGCGCAATTAAAATTTGCGACAGTATAAAATTAGTTTTTGAATAATTTACTATAGAAAAGGCAATCCCTGGGATATTTAAAATTTGTGACAGTTGAAAATTAGTTTTTGAATAATTTACTATATAAAAGGCAATCCCTGGGATATTTAAAATTTGCGACAGTATAAAATTATTTTTTGAATAATTTACTATAGAAAAGTCAATCCCTGGCGTAATTAAAATTTGTGACAGTATAAAAATTATTTTTTGAATAATTTACTATAGAAAAGGCAATCCCTGGCGCAATTAAAATTTGCGACAGTAGAAAATTATTTTTTGAATAATTTACTGTAGAAAAGGCAATCCCTGGGATATTTAAAATTTGCGACAGTATAAAATTAGTTTTGAAAAATTTACTATAGAAAAGGCAATCCCTGGCGTAATTAAAATTTGCGACAGTATAAAATTAGTTTTTGAATAATTTACTATAGAAAAGGCAATCCCTGGCGCACATAAAATTTGTGACAGTTGAAAATTATTTTTGAATAATTTACTATAGAAAAGTCAATCCCTGGCGCACATAAAATTTGCGACAGTTGAAAATTATTTTTTGAATAATTTACTATAGAAAAGGCAATCCCTGGCGCACATAAAATTTGCGACAGTTGAAAATTATTTTTTGAAAAAATTTACTATAGAAAAGTCAATCCCTGGCGCAATTAAAATTTGTGACAGTATAAAATTATTTTTGAATAATTTACTATAGAAAAGGCAATCCTGGCGCAATTAAAATTTGTGACAGTTGAAAATTATTTTTTGAATAATTTACTATAGAAAAGTCAATCCCTGGCGCAATTAAAATTTGTGACAGTTGAAAATTATTTTTTGAATAATTTACTATAGAAAAGGCAATCCCTGGCGCAATTAAAATTTGCGACAGTATAAAATTATTTTTTGAATAATTTACTATAGAAAAGTCATCCCTGGCGCAATTAAAATTTGTGACAGTTGAAAATTATTTTTGAATAATTTACTATAGAAAAGTCAATCCCTGGCGCAATTAAAATTTGTGACAGTTGAAAATAATTTTTTGAATAATTTACTATAGAAAAGGCAATCCCTGGCGCACATAAAATTTGCGACAGTATAAAATTAGTTTTTGAAAAATTTACTATAGAAAAGGCAATCCCTGGCGTAATTAAAATTCGCGACAGTATAAAATTAGTTTTTGAATAATTTACTATAGAAAAGGCAATCCCTGGCGCAATTAAAATTTGTGACAGTTGAAAATTATTTTTTGAATAATTTACTATAGAAAAGGCAATCCCTGGCGCACATAAAATTTGCGACAGTATAAAATTATTTTTTAAATAATTTTCTATAGAAAAGTCAATCCCTGGCGCAATTAAAATTTGTGACAGTATAAAATTAGTTTTTGAATAATTTACTATAGAAAAGGCAATCCCTGCGCAATTAAAATTTGTGACAGTATAAAATTAGTTTTTGAATAATTTACTATAGAAAAGGCAATCCCTGGCGCAATTAAAATTTGTGACAGTTGAAAATTATTTTTTGAATAATTTACTATAGAAAAGTCAATCCCTGGCGTAATTAAAATTTGTGACAGTTGAAAATTATTTTTTGAATAATTTACTATAGAAAAGTCAATCCCTGGCGCAATTAAAATTTGCGACAGTATAAAATTATTTTTGAATAATTTACTATAGAAAAGGCAATCCCTGGCGCACATAAAATTTGCGACAGTATAAAATTATTTTTTGAATAATTTACTATAGAAAAGTCAATCCTGGCGCAATTAAAATTTGTGACAGTATAAAATTAGTTTTTGAATAATTTACTATAGAAAAGGCAATCCCTGGCGCAATTAAAATTTGTGACAGTTGAAAATAATTTTTTGAATAATTTACTATAGAAAAGTCAATCCCTGGCGCAATTAAAATTTGTGACAGTATAAAATTATTTTTTGAATAATTTACTATAGAAAAGTCAATCCCTGGGCGCAATTAAAATTTGTGACAGTTGAAAATTATTTTTTTGAATAATTTACTATAGAAAAGTCAATCCCTGCGCAATTAAAATTTTGCGACAGTATAAAATTATTTTTTGAATAATTTACTATAGAAAAGTCAATCCCTGGCGCAATTAAAATTTGCGACAGTATAAAATTATTTTTTGAATAATTTACTATAGAAAAGTCAATCCCTGGCGCAATTAAAATTTGCGACAGTAAAAAATTATTTTTTGAATAATTTACTATAGAAAAGGCAATCCCTGGCGCAATTAAAATTTGTGACAGTATAAAATTAGTTTTTTGAATAATTTACTATAGAAAAGGCAATCCCTGCGCAATTAAAATTTGTGACAGTTGAAAATTATTTTTGAATAATTTACTATAGAAAAGGCAATCCCTGGCGCACATAAAATTTGCGACAGTATTAAAATTATTTTTGAATAATTTACTATAGAAAAGTCAATCCCTGGCGCAATTAAAATTTGCGACAGTATAAAATATTTTTTTGAATAATTTACTATAGAAAAGTCAATCCCTGGCGCAATTAAAATTTGCGACAGTAAAAAATTATTTTTTGAATAATTTACTATAGGAAAAGGCAATCCCTGGCGCAATTAAAATTTGCGACAGTATAAAATTATTTTTTGAATAATTTACTATAGAAAAGGCAATCCCTGGCGTAATTAAAATTTGCGACAGTATAAAATTAGTTTTTGAATAATTTACTATAGAAAAGTCAATCCCTGGCGCAATTAAAATTTGTGACAGTTGAAAATTATTTTTTGAATAATTTACTATAGAAAAGGCAATCCCTGGCGCACATAAAATTTGCGACAGTATAAAATTAGTTTTTGAAAAATTTACTATAGAAAAGGCAATCCTGGCGCACATAAAATTTGCGACAGTATAAAATTAGTTTTTGAATAATTTACTATAGAAAAGGCAATCCCTGGATATTTAAAATTTGTGACAGTTGAAAATTATTTTTTGAATAATTTACTATAGAAAAGTCAATCCCTGGCGCAATTAAAATTTGTGACAGTTGAAAATTATTTTTTGAATAATTTACTATAGAAAAGGCAATCCCTGGCGCACATAAAATTTGCGACAGTATAAAATTAGTTTTTGAAAAATTTACTATAGAAAAGGCAATCCCTGGCGCACATAAAATTTGCGACAGTATAAAATTAGTTTTTGAATAATTTACTATAGAAAAGGCAATCCCTGGGATATTTAAAATTTGTGACAGTTGAAAATTAGTTTTTGAAAAATTTACTATAGAAAAGGCAATCCCTGGCGCAATTAAAATTTGTGACAGTTGAAAATTATTTTTTGAATAATTTACTATATAAAAGGCAATCCCTGGGATATTTAAAATTTGCGACAGTATAAAAATTAGTTTTTGAAAAATTTACTATAGAAAAGGCAATCCCTGGCGCAATTAAAATTTGTGACAGTTGAAAATTATTTTTTGAATAATTTACTATAGAAAAGGCAATCCCTGGCGCACATAAAATTTGCGACAGTAATAAAATTTAGTTTTTGAAAAATTTACTATATAAAAAGGCAATCCCTGGGATATTTAAAATTTGCGACAGTATAAAATTATTTTTTGAATAATTTACTATAGAAAAGGCAATCCCTGGCGCAATTAAAATTTGCGACAGTATAAAAATTAGTTTTTGAATAATTTGACTATAGAAAAGCAATCCCTGCGCACATAAAATTTGCGACAGTATAAAATTAGTTTTTGAATAATTTACTATAGAAAAGCAATCCCTGGCGCTATTAAAATTTGCGACAGTAGAAAATTATTTTTTGAATAATTTTACTATAGAAAAGGCAATCCCTGGCGCAATTAAAATTTGTGACAGTTGAAAATTATTTTTTGAATAATTTACTATAGAAAAGTCAATCCCTGGCGCAATTAAAATTTGTGACAGTATAAAATTAGTTTTTGAATAATTTACTATAGAAAAGTCAATCCCTGGCGCACATAAAATTTGTGACAGTTGAAAATTATTTTTTGAATAATTACTATAGAAAAGGCAATCCCTGGGATATTTAAAATTTGCGACAGTATAAAATTAGTTTTTTGAATAATTTACTATAGAAAAGGCAATCCCTGGGATATTTAAAATTTGCGACAGTAGAAAATTATTTTTGAATAATTTACTATAGAAAAGGCAATCCCTGGCGCAATTAAAATTTGTGACAGTATAAAATTAGTTTTTGAATAATTTACTATAGAAAAGGCAATCCCTGGCGCAATTAAAATTTGCGACAGTTGAAAATTAGTTTTTGAAAAATTTACTATAGAAAAGGCAATCCCTGCGTAATTAAAATTTGCGACAGTATAAAATTAGTTTTTGAAAAATTTACTATAGAAAAGGCAATCCCTGGCGTAATTAAAATTTGTGACAGTTGAAAATTATTTTTGAATAATTTACTATAGAAAAGGCAATCCCTGGCGCACATAAAATTTGCGACAGTAAAAAATTATTTTTTGAATAATTTACTATAGAAAAGGCAATCCCTGGCGCACATAAAATTTGCGACAGTAATAAAATTATTTTTTGAATAATTTACTATAGAAAAGTCAATCCCTGGCGCAATTAAAATTTGTGACAGTTGAAAATTATTTTTTGAATAATTTACTATAGAAAAGGCAATCCCTGGGATATTTAAAATTTGCGACAGTATAAAATTAGTTTTTGAAAAATTTACTATAGAAAAGGCAATCCCTGGCGCACATAAAATTTGCGACAGTATAAAATTAGTTTTTGAATATTTTACTATAGAAAAGTCAATCCCTGGCGCAATTAAAATTTGCGACAGTAGAAAATTATTTTTTGAATAATTTACTATAGAAAAGGCAATCCCTGGCGCACATAAAATTTGCGACAGTATAAAATTATTTTTGAATAATTTACTATAGAAAAGTCAATCCTGGGATATTTAAAATTTGTGACAGTTGAAAATTATTTTTTGAATAATTTACTATAGAAAAGGCAATCCCTGGCGCACATAAAATTTGTGACAGTTGAAAATTATTTTTTGAATAATTTACTATAGAATAGGCAATCCCTGGCGCACATAAAATTTGCGACAGTATAAAATTATTTTTTGAATAATTTACTATAGAAAAGGCAATCCCTGGCGCACATAAAATTTGCGACAGTATAAAATTAGTTTTTGAATAATTTACTATAGAAAAGGCAATCCCTGGGATATTTAAAATTTGTGACAGTTGAAATTATTTTTGAATAATTTACTATAGAAAAGTCAATCCCTGGATATTTAAAATTTGTGACAGTTGAAAATTAGTTTTTGAATAATTTACTGTAGAAAAGGCAATCCCTGGGATATTTAAAATTTGCGACAGTATAAAAATTATTTTTGAATAATTTACTATAGAAAAGCAATCCCTGGCGCACATAAAATTTGCGACAGTATAAAATTATTTTTGAAAAATTTACTATATAAAAGGCAATCCCTGGGATATTTAAAATTTGCGACAGTATAAAATTATTTTTTGAATAATTTACTATAGAAAAGTCAATCCCTGGCGCAATTAAAATTTGTGACAGTTGAAAATTATTTTTGAATAATTTACTATAGAAAAGGCAATCCTGGGATATTAAAATTTGCGACAGTATAAAATTAGTTTTTGAAAATTTACTATAGAAAAGGCAATCCCTGGCGCACATAAAATTTGCGACAGTATAAAATTAGTTTTTGAAAAATTTACTATAGAAAAGGCAATCCTGGCGTAATTAAAATTTGCGACAGTAAAAAATTATTTTTTGAATAATTTACTATAGAAAAGGCAATCCCTGGCGTAATTAAAATTTGTGACAGTTGAAAATTATTTTTTGAATAATTTACTATAGAAAAGGCAATCCCTGGCGCACATAAAATTTGCGACAGTATAAAATTAGTTTTTGAAAAATTTACTATATAAAAGGGCAATCCCTGGGATATTTAAAATTTGTGACAGTTGAAAATTATTTTTTTGAATAATTTACTATAGAAAAGGCAATCCCTGGCGCAATTAAAATTTGTGACAGTTGAAAATTATTTTTTGAATAATTTACTATAGAAAAGGCAATCCCTGGCGCACATAAAATTTGCGACAGTATAAAATTATTTTTGAATAATTTACTATAGAAAAGTCAATCCCTGCGCAATTAAAATTTGTGACAGTTGAAAATTATTTTTTGAATAATTTACTATAGAAAAGGCAATCCCTGGCGCACATAAAAATTTGCGACAGTTGAAAATTATTTTTTGAATAATTTACTATAGAAAAGTCAATCCCTGGCGCACATAAAATTTGCGACAGTATAAAATTATTTTTTGAATAATTTACTATAGAAAAGTCAATCCCTGGGATATTTAAAATTTGTGACAGTTGAAAATTATTTTTTGAATAATTTACTATAGAAAAGGCAATCCCTGGCGCACATAAAATTGTTGACAGTTGAAAATTATTTTTTGAATAATTTACTATAGAAAAGGCAATCCCTGGCGCACATAAAATTTGCGACAGTATAAAAATTAGTTTTGAAAAATTTACTATAGAAAAGGCAATCCCTGGCGTAATTTAAAATTTGCGACAGTATAAAATTAGTTTTTGAAAAATTTACTATATAAAAGGCAATCCCTGGCGTAATTAAAATTTGCGACAGTATAAAATTTATTTTTTGAATAATTTACTATAGAAAAGGCAATCCCTGGCGTAATTAAAATTTGCGACAGTATAAAATTAGTTTTTGAAAAATTACTATATAAAAGGCAATCCCTGGCGTAATTAAATTTGCGACAGTATAAAATTATTTTTTGAATAATTTACTATAGAAAAGTCAATCCCTGGCGCAATTAAAATTTGCGACAGTAGAAAATTATTTTTTGAATAATTTACTATAGAAAAGGCAATCCCTGGCGCAATTAAAATTTGTGACAGTTGAAAATTATTTTTTGAATAATTTACTATAGAAAAGGCAATCCCTGGCGCAATTAAAATTTGTGACAGTATAAAATTAGTTTTTGAAAAATTTACTATATAAAAGGCAATCCCCTGGCGTAATTAAAATTTGCGACAGTATAAAATTATTTTTTGAATAATTTACTATAGAAAAGGCAATCCCTGGCGCAATTAAAATTTGCGACAGTATAAAATTATTTTTTGAATAATTTACTATAGAAAAGTCAATCCCTGGCGCAATTAAAATTTGCGACAGTAGAAAATTATTTTTTTGAATAATTTACTATAGAAAAGGCAATCCTGGCGCAATTAAAATTTGCGACAGTAAAAAATTATTTTTTGAATAATTTACTATAGAAAAGGCAATCCCTGGCGTAATTAAAATTTGCGACAGTTGAAAATTATTTTTTGATAATTTACTATAGAAAAGGCAATCCCTGGGATATTTAAAATTTGCGACAGTATAAAATTAGTTTTTGAAAAATTTACTATAGAAAAGGCAATCCCTGGCGCACATAAAATTTGCGACAGTATAAAATTAGTTTTTGAAAATTTACTATAGAAAAGGCAATCCTGGCGTAATTAAAATTTGTGACAGTTGAAAATTATTTTTGAATAATTTACTATAGAAAAGGCAATCCCTGGCGCACATAAAATTTGCGACAGTAAAAAAATTATTTTTTGAATAATTTACTATAGAAAAGGCAATCCCTGGCGCACATAAAATTTGCGACAGTATAAAATTATTTTTTGAATAATTTACTATAGAAAAGTCAATCCCTGGCGCAATTTAAAATTTGTGACAGTTGAAATTATTTTTGAATAATTTACTATAGAGAAAGGCAATCCCTGGGATATTTAAAATTTGCGACAGTATAAATTAGTTTTTGAAAAATTTACTATAGAAAAGGCAATCCCTGGCGCACATAAATTTGCGACAGTATAAAATTAGTTTTTGAAAAATTTACTATAGAAAAGGCAATCCCTGGCGTAATTAAAATTTGTGACAGTATAAAATAGTTTTTGAATAATTTACTATAGAAAAGGCAATCCCTGGGATATTTAAAATTTGTGACAGTTGAAAATAATTTTTTGAATAATTTACTATAAAAAAGTCAATCCCTGGCGCAATTAAAATTTGTGACAGTTGAAAATTATTTTTTGAATAATTTACTATAGAAAAAGGCAATCCCTGGCGCAATTAAAATTTGTGACAGTTGAAAATTATTTTTTGAATAATTTACTATAGAAAAGGCAATCCCTGGCGTAATTAAAATTTGCGACAGTATAAATTAGTTTTTGAAAAATTTACTATATAAAAGGCAATCCCTGGCGTAATTAAAATTTGCGACAGTATAAAATTATTTTTTGAATAATTTACTATAGAAAAGGCAATCCCTGGCGTAATTAAAATTTGCGACAGTATAAAATTAGTTTTTGAAAAATTTACTATATAAAAGGCAATCCCTGGCGTAATTAAAATTTGCGACAGTATAAAATTATTTTTTGAATAATTTACTATAGAAAAGTCAATCCCTGGCGCAATTAAAATTTGCGACAGTAGAAAATTATTTTTTGAATAATTTACTATAGAAAAGGCAATCCCTGGCGCAATTAAAATTTGTGACAGTTGAAAATTATTTTTTGAATAATTTACTATAGAAAAGGCAATCCCTGGCGCAATTAAAATTTGCGACAGTATAAAATTAGTTTTTGAAAAATTTACTATATAAAAGGCAATCCCTGGCGTAATTAAAATTTGCGACAGTATAAAATTATTTTTTGAATAATTTACTATAGAAAAGGCAATCCCTGGCGCAATTAAAATTTGTGACAGTTGAAAATTATTTTTTGAATAATTTACTATAGAAAAGGCAATCCCTGGCGCAATTAAAATTTGTGACAGTTGAAAATTATTTTTTGAATAATTTACTTATAGAAAAGAGCAATCCCTGGCGCACATAAAATTTGCGACAGTAAAAAATTATTTTTTGAATAATTTACTATAGAAAAGTCAATCCCTGGCGCAATTAAAATTTGTGACAGTTGAAAATTATTTTTTGAATAATTTACTATAGAAAAGTCAATCCCTGCGCAATTAAAATTTGTGACAGTTGAAAATTATTTTTTGAATAATTTACTATAGAAAAGGCAATTCCTGGCGCACATAAAATTTGCGACAGTAGAAAATTATTTTTGAATAATTTACTATAGAAAAGGCAATCCCTGGCGTAATTAAAATTTGCGACAGTATAAAATTATTTTTTG
>CAWVNZ010001657.1:12500-15000 GCA_963930735.1 Dioctria linearis | reverse complement strand
AAAATCTGAATTAGCAAAAAAAAAAAAAAAAAAAAAATCTGAAAAAAAAAAAAAAAAATCTGAATTAGCAAAAAAAAAAATCTGAATTAGCAAAAAAAAAAAAAAACAAAAAAAAAAAACAAAAAAAAATCTGAATTAACAAAAAAAAATCTGAATTAGCAAAAAAAAAACAAAAAAACAAAAAACAAAAAAAAAAAATCTGAAAAAAAAAAAATCTGAATTAGCAAAAAAAAAAAAAATCTGAATTAGCAAAAAAAAAAAAAAAAATCTGAATTAGCAAAAAAAAAAAAAAATCTGAATTAGCAAAAAAAAAAAAAAAATAAAAAATCTGAATTAGCAAAAAAAAAACAAAAAAAAAAATCTGAATTAGCAAAAAAAAAAAAAAAAATCTGAATTAGAAAAAAAAAAAAACAAAAAAAAAATCTGAATTAGCAAAAAAAAAAAAAAAAAATCTGAATTAGCAAAAAAAAAAAATAAATCTGAAAAAAAAAAAAAATCTGAATTAGCAAAAAAAAAAAAAATCTGAATTAGCAAAAAAAAAAAAAAAAAAATCTGAATTAGCAAAAAAAAAAAAAATCTGAATTAGCAAAAAAAAAACAAAAAAAAGAAAAAAAAAATCTGAATTAGCAAAAAAAAAAAAAAATCTGAAAAAAAAAAAAAAAAATCTGAATTAGCAAAAAAAAAAAAAAAATATATTAGCAAAAAAAAAAAAAATCTGAATTAGCAAAAAAAAATATGAATTAGCAAAAAAAAAAAAAAAAATCTGAATTAGCAAAAAAAAATCTGAATTAGCAAAAAAAAAAAAAAATCTGAATTAGCAAAAAAAAAAAAAAAAAAATCTGAATTAACAAAAAAAAAAAACAAAAAAAAAAAAAATGGAATTAGCAAAAAAAAATCTGAATTAGCAAAAAAAAATCTGAATTAGCAAAAAAAAAAAAAAAAAAAAAATCTGAAAAAAAAACAAAAAAAAACAAAAAAAAAATCGGAAAAAAAAAAATGTGAATTAGCAAAAAAAAAAAAATCTGAATTAGCAAAAAAAAAAATAAAAAAAAAAATCTGAATTAGCGAAAAAAAAAAAAAATCCGAAAAAAAAAAATCTGAATTAGCAAAAAAAACAAAAAAAAAATCTGAAAAAAAAAAAAATCTGAATTAGCAAAAAAAAAAAAAAAAAAATCTGAATTAGCAAAAAAAAAAAAACAAAAAAAAAAAAAAAACTGAATTAGCAAAAAAAAAAAAAAAAAAAAAAAAAAAAAAAAAAAAAAACTTAATTAGCAAAAAAAAAAAAAAAAAGAAAAAAAAATCTGAATTAGCAAAAAAAAAAAAATCTGAAAAAAAAAAATCTGAATTAGCAAAAAAAAAATCTGAATTAGGAAAAAAAAAAAATCTGAATTAGCAAAAAAAAATCTGAAAAAAAAAAAAAAAGAAATCTGAATTAGCAAAAAAAATCTGAATTAGCAAAAAAATCTGAATAGCAAAAAAAAAAAAAATCTGAATTAGCAAAAAAAAAAAAAAAATCTGAATTAGCAAAAAAAAAAAAAAAAAAAAAATCTGAATTAGCAAAAAAAAAAAAAATATGAATTAGCAAAAAAAAAAAAAAAAAAATCTGAATTAGCAAAAAAAAAAAAAAAAATATGAATTAGCAAAAAAAAAAAAAAATCTGAATTAGCAAAAAAAATCTGAATTAGCAAAAAAAATCTGAAAAAAAAAATCTGAATTAGCAAAAAAAAAATCGAATTAGCAAAAGAAAAAAAAAAAAAAAAAAAACAAAAAAAAAAATCTGAAAAAAAAAAAAAAAAAATCTGAATTAGCAAAAAAAAAAAAAAAAAAAAAAAATCTGAATTAGCAAAAAAAAAAAAAAAAAAAAAAAAAAAAAATCTGAATTAGCAAAAAAAAAAAAAAAAAAAAAATCTGAAAAAAAAAAAAATCTGAATTAGCAAAAAAAAAATCTGAATTAGCAAAAAAAAAAAAAAAACAAAAAAAAATCTGAAAAAAAAAAAATCTGAATTAACAAAAAAAAATCTGAATTAGCAAAAAAAAAACAAAAAAACAAAAAACAAAAAAAAAAATCTGAAAAAAAAAAATCTGAATTAGCAAAAAAAAAAAAATCTGAATTAGCAAAAAAAAAAAAAAAAATCTGAATTAGCAAAAAAAAAAAAAATCTGAATTAGCAAAAAAAAAAAAAAAAAAAATCTGAATTAGCAAAAAAAAACAAAAAAAAAAAAATCTGAAAAAAAAAAAAAAAAAAAAATCTGAATTAGCAAAAAAAAAAAAAAAAATCTGAATTAGAAAAAAAAAAAAAAACAAAAAAAAAATCTGAATTAGCAAAAAAAAAAAAAAAAAAAATCTGAATTAGCAAAAAAATAAAATAAATCTGAAAAAAAAAAAAATCTGAATTAGCAAAAAAAAAAAAAAATCTGAATTAGCAAAAAAAAAAAAAAAAATCTGAATTAGCAAAAAAAAAAAATCTGAATTAGCAAAAAAAAAACGAAAAAAAAAAAAT
>CAWVNZ010001656.1:0-37387 GCA_963930735.1 Dioctria linearis | reverse complement strand
ATAGTGAAGACAATCCCTGGCGCAATTAAAATTTGCGACAGTTGAAAATTATTTTTGAATAATTTACTATAGAAAAGGCAATCCCTGGCGTAATTAAAATTTTCGACAGTTGAAAATTATTTTTTGAATAATTTACTATAGAAAAGGCAATCTCTGGCGCAATTAAAATTTGCGACAGTATAAAATTATTTTTTGAATAATTTACTATAGAAAAGGCAATCCCTGGCGTAATTAAAATTTGCGACAGTTGAAAATTATTTTTTGAATAATTTACTATAGAAAAGGCAATCCCTGGCGCAATTAAAATTTGCGACAGTATAAAATTATTTTTTGAATAATTTACTATAGAAAAGGCAATCCCTGGCGCAATTAAAATTTGCGACAGTATAAAATTATTTTTTGAATTATTTACTATAGAAAAGGCAATCCCTGGCGGATTTGAAATTTGCGACAGTTGAAAATTATTTTTTGAATAATTTACTATAGAAAAGGCAATCCCTGGCGTATTTAAAATTTGCGACAGTTGAAAATTATTTTTTGAATATTTTACTATAGAAAAGGCAATCCCTGGCGTGATTAAAATTTGCGACAGTAGAAAATTATTTTTTGAATAATTTACTATAGAAAAGGCAATCCCTGGCGTAATTAAAATTTGCGACAATAGAAAATTATTTTTTGAATAATTTACTATAGAAAAGGCAATCCCTGGCGTAATTAAAATTTGCGACAGTAAAAAATTATTTTTTGAATAATTTACTATAGAAAAGGCAATCCCTGGCGGATTTGAAATTTGCCACAGTAAAAAATTATTTTTTTGCAAAATTTACTATAGAAAAGGCAATCCCTGGCGTATTTAAAATTTGCGACAGTATAAAATTATTTTTTGAATAATTTGCTATAGAAAAGGCAATCCCTGGCGTCATTAAAATTTGCGACAGTAAAAAATTTTTTTTTGAAAAGTTTACTATCGAAAAGGCAATCCTTGGCGGATTTTAAATTTGCGACAGTAGAAAATTATTTTTTGAATAATTTACTATAGAAAAGGCAATCCCTAGCGTAATTAAAATTTGCGACAGTAGAAAATTATTTTTTGAATAATTTACTATAGAAAAGGCAATCCCTGGCGTAATTAAAATTTGCGACAGTATAAAATTATTTTTTGAATAATTTACTATAGAAAAGGCAATCCCTGGCGTAATTAAAATTTGCGACAGTAAAAAATTATTTTTTTGCAAAATTTACTATAGAAAAGGCAATCCCTGGCGCAATTAAAATTTGCGACAGTATAAAATTATTTTTTGAATAATTTACTATAGAAAAGGCAATCCCTGGCGTAATTAAAATTTGCGACAGTAAAAAATTATTTTTTGAAAAGTTTACTATCGAAAAGGCAATCCCTGGCACAATTAAAATTTGCGACAATATAAAATTATTTTTTGAATAATTTACTATAGAAAAGGCAATCCCTGGCGCAATTAAAATTTGCGACAGTTTAAAATTATTTTTTGAATAATTTACTATAGAAAAGGCAATCCCTGGCGGATTTGAAATTTGCGACATTTGAAAATTATTTTTTGAATAATTTACTATAGAAAAGGCAATCCCTGGCGGATTTAAAATTTGCGACAGTTGAAAATTATTTTTTGAATAATTTACTATAGAAAAGGCAATCCCTGGCGTAATTAAAATTTGCGACAGTAGAAAATTATTTTTTGAATAATTTACTATAGAAAAGGCAATCCCTGGCGTAATTAAAATTTGCGACAGTATAAAATTATTTTTTGAATAATTTACTATAGAAAAGGCAATCCCTGGCGTAATTAAAATTTGCGACTGTAAAAAATTATTTTTTGAATAATTTACTATAGAAAAGGCAATCCCTGGCGGATTTGAAATTTGCCACAATATAAAAATATTTTTTGAATAATTTACTATAGAAAAGGCAATCCCTGGCGTAATTAAAATTTGCGACAGTAGAAAATTATTTTTTGAATAATTTACTATAGAAAAGGCAATCCCTGGCGTAATTAAAATTTGCGACAGTATAAAATTATTTTTTGAATAATTTACTATAGAAAAGGCAATCCCTGGCGTAATTAAAATTTGCGACTGTAAAAAATTATTTTTTGAATAATTTACTATAGAAAAGGCAATCCCTGGCGGATTTGAAATTTGCCACAATATAAAAATATTTTTTGAATAATTTACTATAGAAAAGGCAATCCCTGGCGTAATTAAAATTTGCGACAGTTGAAAATTATTTTTTGAATAATTTACTATAGAAAAGGCAATCCCTGGCGCAATTAAAATTTGCGACAGTATAAAATTATTTTTTGAATAATTTACTATAGAAAAGGCAATCCCTGGCGTAATTAAAATTTGCGACAGTAGAAAATTATTTTTTGAATAATTTACTATAGAAAAGGCAATCCCTGGCGTAATTAAAATTTGCGACAGTAAAAAATTATTTTTTGAATAATTTACTATAGAAAAGGCAATCCCTGGCGGATTTGAAATTTGCCACAGTAAAAAATTATTTTTTTGCAAAATTTACTATAGAAAAGGCAATCCCTGGCGTATTTAAATTTGCGACAGTATAAAATTATTTTTTGAATAATTTGCTATAGAAAAGGCAATCCCTGGCGTCATTAAAATTTGCGACAGTAAAAAATTTTTTTTTGAAAAGTTTACTATCGAAAAGGCAATCCTTGGCGGATTTGAAATTTGCGACAGTAGAAAATTATTTTTTGAATAATTTACTATAGAAAAGGCAATCCCTAGCGTAATTAAAATTTGCGACAGTAGAAAATTATTTTTTGAATAATTTACTATAGAAAAGGCAATCCCTGGCGTAATTAAAATTTGCGACAGTATAAAATTATTTTTTGAATAATTTACTATAGAAAAGGCAATCCCTGGCGTAATTAAAATTTGCGACAGTAAAAAATTATTTTTTTGCAAAATTTACTATAGAAAAGGCAATCCCTGGCGCAATTAAAATTTGCGACAGTATAAAATTATTTTTTGAATAATTTACTATAGAAAAGGCAATCCCTGGCGTAATTAAAATTTGCGACAGTAAAAAATTATTTTTTGAAAAGTTTACTATCGAAAAGGCAATCCCTGGCGCAATTAAAATTTGCGACAGTATAAAATTATTTTTTGAATAATTTACTATAGAAAAGGCAATCCCTGGCGCAATTAATATTTGCGACAGTTTAAAATTATTTTTTGAATAATTTACTATAGAAAAGGCAATCCCTGGCGGATTTGAAATTTGCGACATTTGAAAATTATTTTTTGAATAATTTACTATAGAAAAGGCAATCCCTGGCGGATTTAAAATTTGCGACAGTTGAAAATTATTTTTTGAATAATTTACTATAGAAAAGGCAATCCCTGGCGTAATTAAAATTTGCGACATTAGAAAATTATTTTTTGAATAATTTACTATAGAAAAGGCAGTCCCTGGCGTAATTAAAATTTGCGACAGTATAAAATTATTTTTTGAATAATTTACTATAGAAAAGGCAATCCCTGGCGTAATTAAAATTTGCGACAGTAAAAAATTATTTTTTGAATAATTTACTATAGAAAAGGCAATCCCTGGCGGATTTGAAATTTGCCACAGTATAAAATTATTTTTTGAATAATTTACTATAGAAAAGGCAATCCCTGGCGTAATTAAAATTTGCGACAGTTGAAAATTATTTTTTGAATAATTTACTATAGAAAAGGCAATCCCTGGCGCAATTAAAATTTGCGACAGTATAAAATTATTTTTTGAATAATTTACTATAGAAAAGGCAATCCCTGGCGCAATTAAAATTTGCGACAGTATAAAATTATTTTTTGAATAATTTACTATAGTAAAGGCAATCCCTGGCGGATTTGAAATTTGCGACAGTTGAAAATTATTTTTTGAATAATTTACTATAGAAAAGGCAATCCCTGGCGGATTTAAAATTTGCGACGGTTGAAAATTATTTTTTGAATAATTTACTATAGAAAAGGCAATACCTGGCGTAATTAAAATTTGCGACAGTAGAAAATTATTTTTTGAATAATTTACTATAGAAAAGGCAATCCCTGGCGTAATTAAAATTTGCGACAGTAGAAAATTATTTTTTGAATAATTTACTATAGAAAAGGCAATCCCTGGCGTAATTAAAATTTGCGACAGTAAAAAATTATTTTTTGAATAATTTACTATAGAAAAGGCAATCCCTGGCGGATTTGAAATTTGCCACAGTAAAAAATTATTTTTTTGCAAAATTTACTATAGAAAAGGCAATCCCTGGCGTATTTAAAATTTGCGACAGTATAAAATTATTTTTTGAATAATTTACTATAGAAAAGTCAATCCCTGGCGTCATTAAAATTTGCGACAGTAAAAAATTATTTTTTGAAAAGTTTATTATCGAAAAGGCAATCCTTGGCGGATTTGAAATTTGCGACAGTAGAAAATTATTTTTTGAATAATTTACTATAGAAAAGGCAATCCTTAGCGTAATTAAAATTTGCGACAGTAGAAAATTATTTTTTGAATAATTTACTATAGAAAAGGCAATCCCTGGCGTAATTAAAATTTGCGACAGTATAAAATTATTTTTTGAATAATTTACTATAGAAAAGGCAATCCCTGGCGTAATTAAAATTTGCGACAGTAGAAAATTATTTTTTGAATAATTTCTTATAGAAAAGGCAATCCCTGGCGGATTTGAAATTTGCCTAAGTAAAAAAATATTTTTTTGCAAAATTTACTATAGAAAAGGCAATCCCTGGCGTATTTAAAATTTGCGACAGTATAAAATTATTTTTTGAATAATTTACTATAGAAAAGGCAATCCCTGGCGTAACTAAAATTTGCGACAGTAGAAAATTATTTTTTGAATAATTTACTATAGAAAAGTCAATCCCTGGCGTAATTAAAATTTGCGACAGTATAAAATTATTTTTTGAATAACTTGCTATAGAAAAGGCAATCCCTGGCGTAATTAAAATTTGCGACAGTATAAAATTATTTTTTGAATAATTTACTATAGAAAAGGCAATCCCTGGCGTAACTAAAATTTGCGACAGTAGAAAATTATTTTTTGAATAATTTACTATAGAAAAGGCAATCCCTGGCGGATTTGAAATTTGCCACAGTAAAAAATTATTTTTTTGCAAAATTTACTATAGAAAAGGCAATCCCTGGCGTATTTAAAATTTGCGACAGTATAAAATTATCTTTTGAATAATTTACTATAGAAAAGGCAATCCCTGGCGTAATTAAAATTTGCGACAGTAGAAAATTATTTTTTGAATAAATTACTATAGAAAAGGCAATCCATGGCGGATTTGAAATTTGCGACAGTTGAAAATTATTTTTTGAATAATTTACTATAGAAAAGGCAATCCCTGGCGTAATTAAAATTTGCGACAGTAAAAAATTATTTCTTGAATAATTTACTATAGAAAAGGCAATCCCTGGCGCAATTAAAACTTGCGACAGTATAAAATTATTTTTTGAATAATTTACTATAGAAAAGGCAATCCCTGGCGTAATTAAAATTTGCGACAGTAAAAAATTATTTTTGAAAAGTTTACTATCGAAAAGGCAATCCCTGGCCGATTTGAAATTTGCGACAGTAGAAAATTATTTTTTGAATAATTTACTATAGAAAAGGCAATCCCTGGCGTAATTAAAATTTGCGACAGTAAAAAATTATTTTTTGAATAATTTACTATAGAAAAGGCAATCCCTGGCGCAATTAAAATTTGCGACAGTTGAAAATTATTTTTTGAATAGTTTACTATAGAAAAGGCAATCCCTGGCGCAATTAAAATTTGCGATAGTATAAAATTATTTTTTGAATAATTTACTATAGAAAAGGCAATCCCTGGCGCAATTAAAATTTGCGACAGTATAAAATTATTTTTTGAATAATTTACTATAGAAAAGGCAATCCCTGGCGGATTTGAAATTTGCGACAGTTGAAAATTATTTTTTGAATAATTTACTATAGAAAAGGCAATACCTGGCGGATTTAAAATTTGCGACAGTTGAAAATTATTTTTTGAATAATTTACTATAGAAAAGGCAATCCCTGGCGTAATTAAAATTTGCGACAGTAGAAAATTATTTTTTGAATAATTTACTATAGAAAAGGCAATCCCTGGCGTAATTAAAATTTGCGACAGTAGAAAATTATTTTTTGAATAATTTACTATAGAAAAGGCAATCCCTGGCGTAATTAAACTTTGCGACAGTAAAAAATTATTTTTTGAATAATTTACTATAGAAAAGGCAATCCCTGGCGCAATTAAAATTTGCGACAGTATAAAATTATTTTTTGAATAATTTACTATAGAAAAGGCAGTCCCTGGCGTCATTAAAATTTGCGACAGTAAAAAATTATTTTTTGAAAAGTTTACTATCGAAAAGGCAATCCTTGGCGGATTTGAAATTTGCGACAGTAGAAAATTATTTTTTGAATAATTTACTATAGAAAAGGCAATCCCTAGCGTAATTAAAATTTGCGACAGTAGAAAATTATTTTCTGAATAATTTACTATAGAAAAGGCAATCCCTGGCGGATTTGAAATTTGCCACAGTAAAAAATTATTTTTTTGCAAAATTTACTATAGAAAAGGCAATCCCTGGAGTATTTAAAATTTGCGACAGTATAAAATTATTTTTGGAATAATTTACTATAGAAAAGGCAATCCCTGGCGTAATTAAAATTTGCGACAGTAGAAAATTATTTTTTGAATAAATTACTATAGAAAAGGCAATCCCTGGCGGATTTGAAATTTGCGACAGTTGAAAATTATTTTTTGAATAATTTACTATAGAAAAGGCAATCCCTGGCGTAATTAACATTTGCGACAGTAAAAAATTATTTTTTGAATAATTTACTATAGAAAAGGCAATCCCTGGTGCAATTAAAATTTGCGACAGTATAAAATTATTTTTTGAATAATTTACTATAGAAAAGGCAATCCCTGGCGTAATTAAAATTTGCGACAGTAAAAAATTATTTTTTGAAAAGTTTACTATCGAAAAGGCAACCGCTGGCGGATTTGAAATTTGCGACAGTAGAAAATTATTTTTTGAATAATTTACTATAGAAAAGGCAATCCCTGGCGTAATTAAAATTTGCGACAGTAGAAAATTATTTTTTGAATAATTTACTATAGAAAAGGCAATCCCTGGCGGATTTGAAATTTGCCACAGTAAAAAATTATTTTTTTGCAAAATTTACTATAGAAAAGGCAATCCCTGGCGTATTTAAAATTTGCGACAGTATAAAATTATTTTTTGAATAATTTACTATAGAAAAGGCAATCCCTGGCGTAATTAAAATTTGCGACAGTAGAAAATTATTTTTTGAATAAATTACTATAGAAAAGGCAATCCCTGGCGGATTTGAAATTTGCGACAGTAAAAAATTATTTTTTGAATAATTTACTATAGAAAAGGCAATCCCTGGCGCAATTAAAATTTGCGACAGTATAAAATTATTTTTTGAATAATTTACTATAGAAAAGGCAATCCCTGGCGTAATTAAAATTTGCGACAGTAGAAAATTATTTTTTGAATAATTTACTATAGAAAAGGCAATCCCTGGCGGATTTGAAATTTGCCACAGTAAAAAATTATTTTTTTGCAAAATTTACTATAGAAGAGGCAATCCCTGGCGTATTTAAAATTTGCGACAGTATAAAATTATTTTTTGAATAATTTACTATAGAAAAGGCAATCCCTGGCGTAATTAAAATTTGCGACAGTAGAAAATTATTTTTTGAATAAATTACTATAGAAAAGGCAATCCCTGGCGGATTTGAAATTTGCGACAGTTGAAAATTATTTTTTGAATAATTTACTATAGAAAAGGCAATCCCTGGCGTAATTAAAATTTGCGACAGTAAAAAATTATTTTTTGAATAATTTACTATAGAAAAGGCAATCCCTGGCGTAATTAAAATTTGCGACAGTAAAAAATTATTTTTTGAAAAGTTTACTATCGAAAAGGCAATCCCTGGCGGATTTGAAATTTGCGACAGTTGAAAATTATTTTTTGAATAATTTACTATAGAAAAGGCAATCCCTGGCGTAATTAAAATTTGCGACAGTAAAAAATTATTTTTTGAATAATTTACTATAGAAAAGGCAATCCCTGGCGTAATTAAAATTTGCGACAGTAGAAAATTATTTTTTGAATAATTTACTATAGAAAAGGCAATCCCTGGGATATTTAAAATTTGCGACAGTAAAAAATTATTTTTTTGAATAATTTACTATAGTAAAGGCAATCCCTGGCGCAATTAAAATTTGCGACAGTTGAAAATTATTTTTTGAATAATTTACTATAGAAAAGGCAATCCCTGGCGTAATTAAAATTTGCGACAGTTGAAAACTATTTTTTGAATAATTTACTATAGAAAAGGCAATCCCTGGCGTAATTAAAATTTGCGACAGTAAAAAATTATTTTTTTGAAAAGTTTACTATCGAAAAGGCAATCCCTGGCGGATTTGAAATTTGCGACAGTTGAAAATTATTTTTTGAATAATTTACTATAGAAAAGGCAATCCCTGGCGTAATTAAAATTTGCGACAGTAGAAAATTATTTTTTGAATAAATTACTATAGAAAAGGCAATCCATGGCGGATTTGAAATTTGCGACAGTTGAAAATTATTTTTTGAATAATTTACTATAGAAAAGGCAATCCCTGGCGTAATTAAAATTTGCGACAGTAAAAAATTATTTCTTGAATAATTTACTATAGAAAAGGCAATCCCTGGCGCAATTAAAACTTGCGACAGTATAAAATTATTTTTTGAATAATTTACTATAGAAAAGGCAATCCCTGGCGTAATTAAAATTTGCGACAGTAAAAAATTATTTTTGAAAAGTTTACTATCGAAAAGGCAATCCCTGGCCGATTTGAAATTTGCGACAGTAGAAAATTATTTTTTGAATAATTTACTATAGAAAAGGCAATCCCTGGCGTAATTAAAATTTGCGACAGTAAAAAATTATTTTTTGAATAATTTACTATAGAAAAGGCAATCCCTGGCGCAATTAAAATTTGCGACAGTTGAAAATTATTTTTTGAATAATTTACTATAGAAAAGGCAATCCCTGGCGCAATTAAAATTTGCGATAGTATAAAATTATTTTTTGAATAATTTACTATAGAAAAGGCAATCCCTGGCGCAATTAAAATTTGCGACAGTATAAAATTATTTTTTGAATAATTTACTATAGAAAAGGCAATCCCTGGCGGATTTGAAATTTGCGACAGTTGAAAATTATTTTTTGAATAATTTACTATAGAAAAGGCAATACCTGGCGGATTTAAAATTTGCGACAGTTGAAAATTATTTTTTGAATAATTTACTATAGAAAAGGCAATCCCTGGCGTAATTAAAATTTGCGACAGTAGAAAATTATTTTTTGAATAATTTACTATAGAAAAGGCAATCCCTGGCGTAATTAAAATTTGCGACAGTAGAAAATTATTTTTTGAATAATTTACTATAGAAAAGGCAATCCCTGGCGTAATTAAACTTTGCGACAGTAAAAAATTATTTTTTGAATAATTTACTATAGAAAAGGCAATCCCTGGCGCAATTAAAATTTGCGACAGTATAAAATTATTTTTTGAATAATTTACTATAGAAAAGGCAGTCCCTGGCGTCATTAAAATTTGCGACAGTAAAAAATTATTTTTTGAAAAGTTTACTATCGAAAAGGCAATCCTTGGCGGATTTGAAATTTGCGACAGTAGAAAATTATTTTTTGAATAATTTACTATAGAAAAGGCAATCCCTAGCGTAATTAAAATTTGCGACAGTAGAAAATTATTTTCTGAATAATTTACTATAGAAAAGGCAATCCCTGGCGGATTTGAAATTTGCCACAGTAAAAAATTATTTTTTTGCAAAATTTACTATAGAAAAGGCAATCCCTGGAGTATTTAAAATTTGCGACAGTATAAAATTATTTTTGGAATAATTTACTATAGAAAAGGCAATCCCTGGCGTAATTAAAATTTGCGACAGTAGAAAATTATTTTTTGAATAAATTACTATAGAAAAGGCAATCCCTGGCGGATTTGAAATTTGCGACAGTTGAAAATTATTTTTTGAATAATTTACTATAGAAAAGGCAATCCCTGGCGTAATTAACATTTGCGACAGTAAAAAATTATTTTTTGAATAATTTACTATAGAAAAGGCAATCCCTGGTGCAATTAAAATTTGCGACAGTATAAAATTATTTTTTGAATAATTTACTATAGAAAAGGCAATCCCTGGCGTAATTAAAATTTGCGACAGTAAAAAATTATTTTTTGAAAAGTTTACTATCGAAAAGGCAACCGCTGGCGGATTTGAAATTTGCGACAGTAGAAAATTATTTTTTGAATAATTTACTATAGAAAAGGCAATCCCTGGCGTAATTGAAATTTGCGACAGTAGAAAATTATTTTTTGAATAATTTACTATAGAAAAGGCAATCCCTGGCGGATTTGAAATTTGCCACAGTAAAAAATTATTTTTTTGCAAAATTTACTATAGAAAAGGCAATCCCTGGCGTATTTAAAATTTGCGACAGTATAAAATTATTTTTTGAATAATTTACTATAGAAAAGGCAATCCCTGGCGTAATTAAAATTTGCGACAGTAGAAAATTATTTTTTGAATAAATTACTATAGAAAAGGCAATCCCTGGCGGATTTGAAATTTGCGACAGTAAAAAATTATTTTTTGAATAATTTACTATAGAAAAGGCAATCCCTGGCGCAATTAAAATTTGCGACAGTATAAAATTATTTTTTGAATAATTTACTATAGAAAAGGCAATCCCTGGCGTAATTAAAATTTGCGACAGTAGAAAATTATTTTTTGAATAATTTACTATAGAAAAGGCAATCCCTGGCGTAATTAAAATTTGCGACAGTAAAAAATTATTTTTTGAAAAGTTTACTATCGAAAAGGCAATCCCTGGCGGATTTGAAATTTGCGACAGTTGAAAATTATTTTTTGAATAATTTACTATAGAAAAGGCAATCCCTGGCGTAATTAAAATTTGCGACAGTAGAAAATTATTTTTTGAATAAATTACTATAGAAAAGGCAATCCATGGCGGATTTGAAATTTGCGACAGTTGAAAATTATTTTTTGAATAATTTACTATAGAAAAGGCAATCCCTGGCGTAATTAAAATTTGCGACAGTAAAAAATTATTTCTTGAATAATTTACTATAGAAAAGGCAATCCCTGGCGCAATTAAAACTTGCGACAGTATAAAATTATTTTTTGAATAATTTACTATAGAAAAGGCAATCCCTGGCGTAATTAAAATTTGCGACAGTAAAAAATTATTTTTGAAAAGTTTACTATCGAAAAGGCAATCCCTGGCCGATTTGAAATTTGCGACAGTAGAAAATTATTTTTTGAATAATTTACTATAGAAAAGGCAATCCCTGGCGTAATTAAAATTTGCGACAGTAAAAAATTATTTTTTGAATAATTTACTATAGAAAAGGCAATCCCTGGCGCAATTAAAATTTGCGACAGTTGAAAATTATTTTTTGAATAATTTACTATAGAAAAGGCAATCCCTGGCGCAATTAAAATTTGCGATAGTATAAAATTATTTTTTGAATAATTTACTATAGAAAAGGCAATCCCTGGCGCAATTAAAATTTGCGACAGTATAAAATTATTTTTTGAATAATTTACTATAGAAAAGGCAATCCCTGGCGGATTTGAAATTTGCGACAGTTGAAAATTATTTTTTGAATAATTTACTATAGAAAAGGCAATACCTGGCGGATTTAAAATTTGCGACAGTTGAAAATTATTTTTTGAATAATTTACTATAGAAAAGGCAATCCCTGGCGTAATTAAAATTTGCGACAGTAGAAAATTATTTTTTGAATAATTTACTATAGAAAAGGCAATCCCTGGCGTAATTAAAATTTGCGACAGTAGAAAATTATTTTTTGAATAATTTACTATAGAAAAGGCAATCCCTGGCGTAATTAAACTTTGCGACAGTAAAAAATTATTTTTTGAATAATTTACTATAGAAAAGGCAATCCCTGGCGCAATTAAAATTTGCGACAGTATAAAATTATTTTTTGAATAATTTACTATAGAAAAGGCAGTCCCTGGCGTCATTAAAATTTGCGACAGTAAAAAATTATTTTTTGAAAAGTTTACTATCGAAAAGGCAATCCTTGGCGGATTTGAAATTTGCGACAGTAGAAAATTATTTTTTGAATAATTTACTATAGAAAAGGCAATCCCTAGCGTAATTAAAATTTGCGACAGTAGAAAATTATTTTCTGAATAATTTACTATAGAAAAGGCAATCCCTGGCGGATTTGAAATTTGCCACAGTAAAAAATTATTTTTTTGCAAAATTTACTATAGAAAAGGCAATCCCTGGAGTATTTAAAATTTGCGACAGTATAAAATTATTTTTGGAATAATTTACTATAGAAAAGGCAATCCCTGGCGTAATTAAAATTTGCGACAGTAGAAAATTATTTTTTGAATAAATTACTATAGAAAAGGCAATCCCTGGCGGATTTGAAATTTGCGACAGTTGAAAATTATTTTTTGAATAATTTACTATAGAAAAGGCAATCCCTGGCGTAATTAACATTTGCGACAGTAAAAAATTATTTTTTGAATAATTTACTATAGAAAAGGCAATCCCTGGTGCAATTAAAATTTGCGACAGTATAAAATTATTTTTTGAATAATTTACTATAGAAAAGGCAATCCCTGGCGTAATTAAAATTTGCGACAGTAAAAAATTATTTTTTGAAAAGTTTACTATCGAAAAGGCAACCGCTGGCGGATTTGAAATTTGCGACAGTAGAAAATTATTTTTTGAATAATTTACTATAGAAAAGGCAATCCCTGGCGTAATTAAAATTTGCGACAGTAGAAAATTATTTTTTGAATAATTTACTATAGAAAAGGCAATCCCTGGCGGATTTGAAATTTGCCACAGTAAAAAATTATTTTTTTGCAAAATTTACTATAGAAAAGGCAATCCCTGGCGTATTTAAAATTTGCGACAGTATAAAATTATTTTTTGAATAATTTACTATAGAAAAGGCAATCCCTGGCGTAATTAAAATTTGCGACAGTAGAAAATTATTTTTTGAATAAATTACTATAGAAAAGGCAATCCCTGGCGGATTTGAAATTTGCGACAGTAAAAAATTATTTTTTGAATAATTTACTATAGAAAAGGCAATCCCTGGCGCAATTAAAATTTGCGACAGTATAAAATTATTTTTTGAATAATTTACTATAGAAAAGGCAATGCCTGGCGTAATTAAAATTTGCGACAGTAGAAAATTATTTTTTGAATAATTTACTATAGAAAAGGCAATCCCTGGCGGATTTGAAATTTGCCACAGTAAAAAATTATTTTTTTGCAAAATTTACTATAGAAGAGGCAATCCCTGGCGTATTTAAAATTTGCGACAGTATAAAATTATTTTTTGAATAATTTACTATAGAAAAGGCAATCCCTGGCGTAATTAAAATTTGCGACAGTAGAAAATTATTTTTTGAATAAATTACTATAGAAAAGGCAATCCCTGGCGGATTTGAAATTTGCGACAGTTGAAAATTATTTTTTGAATAATTTACTATAGAAAAGGCAATCCCTGGCGTAATTAAAATTTGCGACAGTAAAAAATTATTTTTTGAATAATTTACTATAGAAAAGGCAATCCCTGGCGTAATTAAAATTTGCGACAGTAAAAAATTATTTTTTGAAAAGTTTACTATCGAAAAGGCAATCCCTGGCGGATTTGAAATTTGCGACAGTTGAAAATTATTTTTTGAATAATTTACTATAGAAAAGGCAATCCCTGGCGTAATTAAAATTTGCGACAGTAAAAAATTATTTTTTGAATAATTTACTATAGAAAAGGCAATCCCTGGCGTAATTAAAATTTGCGACAGTAGAAAATTATTTTTTGAATAATTTACTATAGAAAAGGCAATCCCTGGGATATTTAAAATTTGCGACAGTAAAAAATTATTTTTTTGAATAATTTACTATAGTAAAGGCAATCCCTGGCGCAATTAAAATTTGCGACAGTTGAAAATTATTTTTTGAATAATTTACTATAGAAAAGGCAATCCCTGGCGTAATTAAAATTTGCGACAGTTGAAAACTATTTTTTGAATAATTTACTATAGAAAAGGCAATCCCTGGCGCAATTAAAATTTGCGACAGTATGAAATTATTTTTTGAATAATTTACTATAGAAAGGCAATCCCTGGCGTAATTAAAATTTGCGACAGTTGAAAATTATTTTTTGAATAATTTACTATAGAAAAGGCAATCCCTGGCGCAATTAAAATTTGCGACAGTATAAAATTATTTTTTGAATAATTTACTATAGAAAAGGCAATCCCTGGCGCAATTAAAATTTGCGACAGTATAAAATTATTTTTTGAATAATTTACTATAGAAAAGGCAATCCCTGGCGGATTTGAAATTTGCGACAGTTGAAAATTATTTTTTGAATAATTTACTATAGCAAAGGCAATCCCTGGCGATTTAAAATTTGCGACAGTTGAAAATTATTTTTTGAATAATTTACTATAGAAAAGGCAATCCCTGGCGTAATTAAAATTTGCGACAGTAGAAAATTATTTTTTGAATAATTTACTATAGAAAAGGCAATCCCTGGCGTAATTAAAATTTGCGACAGAAGAAAATAATTTTTTGAATAATTTACTATAGAAAAGGCAATCCCTGGCGTAATTAAAATTTGCGACAGTAAAAAATTATTTTTTGAATAATTTACTATAGAAAAGGCAATCCCTGGCGCAATTAAAATTTGCGACAGTATAAAATTATTTTTTGAATAATTTACTATAGAAAAGGCAATCCCTGGCGTCATTAAAATTTGCGACAGTAAAAAATTATTTTTTGAAAAGTTTACTATCGAAAAGGCAATCCTTGGCGGATTTGAAATTTGCGACATTAGAAAATTATTTTTTGAATAATTTACTATAGAAAAGGCAATCCCTAGCGTAATTAAAATTTGCGACAATAGAAAATTATTTTTTGAATAATTTACTATAGAAAAGGCAATCCCTGGCGTAATTAAAATTTGCGACAGTATAAAATTATTTTTTGAATAATTTACTATAGAAAAGGCAATCCCTGGCGTAATTAAATTTGCGACAGTAGAAAATTATTTTTTGAATAATTTACTATAGAAAAGGCAGTCCCTGGCGGATTTGAAATTTGCCACAGTAAAAAATTATTTTTTTGCAAAATTTACTATAGAAAAGGCAATCCCTGGCGTATTTAAAATTTGCGTCAGTATAAAATTATTTTTTGAATAATTTACTATAGAAAAGGCAATCCCTGGCGTAATTAAAATTTGCGACAGTAGAAAATTATTTTTTGGATAAATTACTATAGAAAAGGCAACACCTGGCGGATTTGAAACTTGCGACAGTTGAAAATTATTTTTTGAATAATTTACTATAGAAAAGGCAATCCTTGGCGTAATTAAAATTTGCGACAGCAGAAAATTATTTTTTGATTAATTTACTATAGAAAAGGCAATCCCTGGCGTATTTAAAATTTGCGACAGTATAAAATTATTTTTTTGAATAATTTACTATAGAAAAGGCAATCCCTGGGATATTTAAAATTTGCGACAGTAGAAAATTATTTTTTGAATAATTTACTATAGAAAAGGCAATCCCTGGCGTAATTAAAATTTGCGACAGTAAAAAATTATTTTTGAAAAGTTTACTATAGAAAAGGCAATCCCTGGCGGATTTGAAATTTGCGACAGTAAAAAATTATTTTTTGAATAATTTACTATAGAAAAGGCAATCCCTGGCGGATTTGAAATTTGCGACAGTAAAAAATTATTTTTTGAATAACTTACTATAGAAAAGGCAATCCCTGGCGTAGTTAAAATTTGCGACAGTTGAAAATTATTTATTGAATAATTTACTATAGAAAAGGCAATCCCTGGCGTAATTAAAATTTGCGACAGTTGAAAATTATTTTTTGAATAATTTACTATAGAAAAGGCGTAATTAAAATTTGCGACAGTTGAAAATTATTTTTTGAATAATTTACTATGGCAATCCCTGGCGCAATTAAAATTTGCGACAGTATAAAATTATTTTTTGAATAATTTACTATAGAAAAGGCAATCCCTGGCGTAATTAAAATTTGCGACAGTAAAAAATTATTTTTTGAAAAGTTTACTATAGAAAAGGCAATCCCTGGCGGATTTGAAATTTGCGACAGTAGAAAATTATTTTTGAATAATTTACTATAGAAAAGGCAATCCCTGGCGTAATTAAAATTTGCGACAGTAAAAAATTATTTTTTGAATAATTTACTATAGAAAAGGCAATCCCTGGCGGATTTGAAATTTGCGACAGTAAAAAATTATTTTTTGAATAATTTACTATAGAAAAGGCAATCCCTGGCGTAGTTAAAATTTGCGACAGTTGAAAATTATTTTTTGAATAATTTACTATAGAAAAGGCAATCCCTGGCGTAATTAAAATTTGCGACAGTTGAAAATTATTTTTTGAATAATTTACTATAGAAAAGGCAATCCCTGGCGTAATTAAAATTTGCGACAGTTGAAAATTATTTTTTGAATAATTTACTATGGCAATCCCTGGCGCAATTAAAATTTGCGACAGTATAAAATAATTTTTTGAATAATTTACTATAGAAAAAGCAATCCCTGGCGTAATTAAAATTTGCGACAGTAGAAAATTATTTTTTGAATAATTTACTATAGAAAAGGGAATCCCTGGCGTAATTAAAATTTGCGACAGTAGAAAATTATTTTTTGAATAATTTACTATCGAAAAGGCAATCCCTGGCGTAATTAAAATTTGCGACAGTAGAAAATTATTTTTTGAATAATTTACTATAGAAAAGGCAATCCCTGGCGTAATTAAAATTTGCGACAGATGTAAAATTATTTTTTGAATAATTTACTATAGAAAAGGCAATCCCTGGCGTAATTAAAATTTGCGACAGTAGAAAATTATTTTTTGAATAATTTACTATAGAAAATGCAATCCCTGGCGCAATTAAAATTTGCGACAGTATAAAATTATTTTTTGAATAATTTACTATAGAAAAGGCAATCCCTGGCACAATTAAAATTTGCGACAGTATAAAATTATTTTTTGAATAATTTACTATAGAAAAGGCAATCCCTGGCGGATTTGAAATTTGCGACAGTTGAAAATTATTTTTTGAATAATTTACTATAGAAAAGGCAATCCCTGGCGGATTTAAAATTTGCGACAGTTGAAAATTATTTTTTGAATAATTTACTATAGAAAAGGCAATCCCTGGCGTAGTTAAAATTTGCGACAGTAGAAAATTATTTTTTGAATAATTTACTATAGAAAAGGCAATCCCTGGCGTAATTAAAATTTGCGACAGTAGAAATTATTTTTTGAATATTTTACTATAGAAAAGGCAATCCCTGGCGTAATTAAAATTTGCGACAGTAAAAAATTATTTTTTGAATAATTTACTATAGAAAAGGCAATCCCTGGCGCAATTAAAATTTGCGACAGTATAAAATTATTTTTTGAATAATTTACTATAGAAAAGGCAATCCCTGGCGTAATTAAAATTTGCGACAGTAAAAATTATTTTTTGAAAAGTTTACTATCGAAAAGGCAATCCCTGGCGGATTTGAAATTTGCGACAGTAGAAAATTATTTTTTGAATAATTTACTATAGAAAAGGCAATCCCTGGCGTAATTAAAATTTGCGACAGTAAAAAATTATTTTTTGAATAATTTACTATAGAAAAGGCAATCCCTGGCGTAATTAAAATTTGCGACAGTAGAAAATTATTTTTTGAATAATTTACTATAGAAAAGGCAATCCCTGGGATATTTAAAATTTGCGACAGTAAAAAATTATTTTTTTGAATAATTTACTATAGAAAAGGCAATCCCTGGCGCAATTAAAATTTGCGACAGTTGAAAATTATTTTTTGAATAATTTACTATAGAAAAGGCAATCCCTGGTGTAATTAAATTTGCGATAGTTGAAAATTATTTTTTGAATAATTTACTATAGAAAAGGCAATCCCTGGCGCAATTAAAATTTGCGACAGTATAAAATTATTTTTTGAATAATTTACTATAGAAAAGGCAATCCCTGGCGTAATTAAAATTTGCGACAGTTGAAAATTATTTTTTGAAAACTTTACTATAGAAAAGGCAATCCCTGGCGTAATTAAAATTTGCGACAGTTGAAAATTATTTTTTGCAAAATTTACTATAGAAAAGGCAATCCCTGGCGTAATTAAAATTTGCGACAGTAGAAAATTATTTTTTGAAAAGTTTACTATAGAAAAGGCAATCCCTGGCGGATTTAAAATTTGCGACAGTAAAAAATTATTTTTTGAATAATTTACTATAGAAAAGGCAATCCCTGGCGTAATTAAAATTTGCGACAGCATACAATTATTTTTTGAATAATTTACTATAGAAAAGGCAATCCCTGGCGGATTTGAAATTTGCGACAGTTGAAAATAATTTTTTGAATAATTTACTATAGAAAAGGCAATCCCTGGCGGATTTGAAATTTGCGACAGTTGAAAATTATTTTTTGAATAATTTACTATAGAAAAGGCAATCCCTGGCGTAATTAAAATTTGCGACAGTAAAAAATTATTTTTTGAATAATTTACTATAGAAAAGGCGTAATTAAAATTTGCGACAGTATAAAATTATTTTTTGAATAATTTACTATAGAAAAGGCAATCCCTGGCGTAATTAAAATTTGCGACAGTAGAAAATTATTTTTTGAATAATTTACTATAGAAAAGGCAATCCCTGGCGTAATTAAAATTTGCGACAGTAGAAAATTATTTTTGAATAATTTACTATAGAAAAGGCAATCCCTGGCGCACTTAAAATTTGCGAGAGTAAAAAATTATTTTTTGAAAAATTTACTGTAGAAAAGGCAATCCCTGGCGCAATTAAAATTTGCGACAGTAGAAAATTAGTTTTTGAATAATTTACTATATAAAAGGCAATCCCTGGCGTAATTAAAATTTGCGACAGTATAAAATTATTTTTTGAATAATTTACTATAGAAAAGGCAATCCCTGGCGGATTTGAAATTTGCGACAGTTGAAAATTATTTTTTGAATAATTTACTATAGAAAGGGCAATCCCTGGCGGATTTGAAATTGGCGACAGTTGAAAATTATTTTTTGAATAATTTACTATAGAAAAGGCAATCCCTGGCGTAATTAAAATTTGCGACAGTAAAAAATTATTTTTTGAATAATTTACTATAGAAAATGCAATCCCTGGCGTAATTAAAATTTGCGACAGTAGAAAATTATTTTTTGAATAATTTACTATAGAAAAGGCAATCCCTGGCGGATTTGAAATTTGCGACAGTAAAAAATTATTTTTTTGCAAAATTTACTATAGAAAAGGCAATCCCTGGCGTATTTAAAATTTGCGACAGTATAAAATTATTTTTTGAATAATTTACTATAGAAAAGGCAATCCCTGGGATATTTAAAATTTGCGACAGTAAAAAATTATTTTTTGAATAATTTACTACAGAAAAGGCAATCCCTGGCGCAATTAAAATTTGCGACAGTATAAAATTATATTTTGAATAATTTACTATAGAAAAGGCAATCCCTGGCGTAATTAAAATTTGCGACAGTAGAAAATTATTTTTTGAATAATTTACTATAGAAAAGGCAATCCCTGGCGTAATTAAAATTTGCGACAGTATAAAATTATTTTTTGAATAATTTACTATAGAAAAGGCAATCCCTGGCGTAATTAAAATTTGCGACAGTTGAAAATTATTTTTTGAATAATTTACTATAGAAAAGGCAATCCCTGGCGCAATTAAAATTTGCGACAGTATAAAATTATTTTTTGAATAATTTACTATAGAAAAGGCAATCCCCGGCGGATTTGAAATTTGCGACAGTAGAAAATTATTTTTTGAATAATTTACTATAGAAAAGGCAATCCCTGGCGGATTTGAAATTTGCGACAGTTGAAAATTATTTTTTGAATAATTTACTATAGAAAAGGCAATCCCTGGCGGATTTGAAATTTGCGACAGTTGAAAATTATTTTTTGAATAATTTACTATAGAAAAGGCAATCCCTGGCGGATTTGAAATTTGCGACAGTAAAAAATTATTTTTTTGCAAAATTTACTATAGAAAAGGCAATCCCTGGCGGATTTGAAATTTGCGACAGTAGAAAATTATTTTTTGAATAATTTACTATAGAAAAGGCAATCCCTGGCGTAATTAAAATTTGCGACAGTAGAAAATTATTTTTTGAATAATTTACTATAGAAAAGGCAATCCCTGGCGCAATTAAAATTTGCGACAGTATAAAATTATTTTTTGAATAATTTACTATAGAAAAGGCAATCCCTGGCGGATTTTAAATTTGCGACAGTTGAAAATTATTTTTGGAATAATTTACTATAGAAAAGGCAATCCCTGGCGGATTTGAAATTTGCGACAGTTGAAAATTATTTTTTGAATAATTTACTATAGAAAAGGCAATCCCTGGCGTAATTAAAATTTGCGACAGTAAAAAATTATTTTTTGAAAAATTTACTATAGAAAAGGCAATCTCTGGCGCAATTAAAATTTGCGACAGTTGAAAATTATTTTTTGAATAATTTACTATAGAAAAGGCAATCCCTGGCGTAATTAAAATTTGAGACAGTTGAAAATTATTTTTTGAATAATTTACTATAGAAAAGGCAATCCCTGGCGCAATTAAAATTTGCGACAGTAAAAAATTATTTTTTTTCAAAATTTACTATAGAAAAGGCAATCCCTGGCGTAATTAAAATTTGCGACAGTAGAAAATTATTTTTTGAATAATTTACTATAGAAAAGGCAATCCCTGGCGTAATTAAAATTTGCGACAGTTGAAAATTATTTTTTGAAAAATTTACTGTAGAAAAGGCAATCCCTGGCGCAATTAAAATTTGCGACAGTAGAAAATTATTTTTTGAATAATTTACTATAGAAAAGGCAATCCCTGGCGGATTTGAAATTTGCGACAGTTGAAAATTATTTTTTGAATAATTTACTATAAAAAGGCAATCCCTGGCGCAATTAAAATTTGCGACAGTAGAAAATTATTTTTTGAATAATTTACTATAGAAAAGGCAATCCCTGGCGGATTTGAAATTTGCGACAGTAAAAACTTATTTTTTGAATAATTTACTATAGAAAAGGCAATCCCAGGCGCACTTAAAATTTGCGACAGTAAAAAATTATTTTTTGAAAAATTTACTGTAGAAAAGGCAATCCCTGGCGCAATTAAAATTTGCGACAGTAGAAAATTAGTTTTTGAATAATTTAGTATAGAAAAGGCAATCCCTGGCGTAATTAAAATTTGCGACAGTATAAAATTATTTTTTGAATAATTTACTATAGAAAAGGCAATCCCTGGCGGATTTGAAATTTGCGACAGTTGAAAATTATTTTTTGAATAATTTACTATAGAAAAGGCAATCCCTGGCGGATTTGAAATTTGCGACAGTTGAAAATTATTTTTTGAATAATTTACTATAGAAAAGGCAATCCCTGGCGTATTTAAAATTTGCGACAGTAAAAAATTATTTTTTGAATAATTTACTATACAAAAGGCAATCCCTGGCGTAATTAAAATTTGCGACAGTATAAAATTATTTTTGAATAATTTACTATAGAAAAGGCAATCCCTGGCGTATTTAAAATTTGCGACAGTAGAAAATTATTTTTTGAATAATTTACTATACAAAAGGCAATCCCTGGCGTAATTAAAATTTGCGACAGTAGAAAATTATTTTTTGAATAATTTACTATAGAAAAGGCAATCCCTGGCGGATTTGAAATTTGCGATAGTAAAAAATTATTTTTTTGCAAAATTTACTATAGAAAAGGCAATCCCTGGCGTATTTAAAATTTGCGACAGTATAAAATTATTTTTTGAATAATTTACTATAGAAAAGGCAATCCCTGGGATATTTAAAATTTGCGACAGTAAAAAATTATTTTTTGAATAATTTACTACAGAAAAGGCAATCCCTGGCGCAATTAAAATTTGCGACAGTATAAAATTATTTTTTGAATAATTTACTATAGAAAAGGCAATCCCTGGCGTAATTAAAATTTGCGACAGTAGAAAATTATTTTTTGAATAATTTACTATAGAAAAGGCAATCCCTGGCGTAATTAAAATTTGCGACAGTACAAAATTATTTTTTTGAATAATTTACTATAGAAAAGGCAATCCCTGGCGTAATTAAAATTTGCGACAGTTGAAAATTATTTTTTGAATAATTTACTATAGAAAAGGCAATCCCTGGCGCAATTAAAATTTGCGACAGTATAAAATTATTTTTTGAATAATTTACTATAGAAAGGGCAATCCCTGGCGGATTTGAAATTTGCGACAGTAGAAAATTATTTTTTGAATAATTTACTATAGAAAAGGCAATCCCTGGCGTAATTAAAATTTTCGACAGTTGAAAATTATTTTTTGAATAATTTACTATAGAAAAGGCAATCCCTGGCGCAATTAAAACTTGCGATAGTAAAAAATTATTTTTTGAATAATTTACTATAGAAAAGGCAATCCCTGGCGGATTTGAAATTTGCGACAGTAGAAAATTATTTTTTGAATAATTTACTATAGAAAAGGCAATCCCTGGCGTAATTAAAATTTGCGACAGTAGAAAATTATTTTTTGAATAATTTACTATAGAAAAGGCAATCCCTGGCGCAATTAAAATTTGCGACAGTATAAAATTATTTTTTGAATAATTTACTATAGAAAAGGCAATCCCTGGCGGATTTTAAATTTGCGACAGTTGAAAATTATTTTTTGAATAATTTACTATATAAAAGGCAATCCCTGGCGGATTTGAAATTTGCGACAGTTGAAAATTATTTTTTGAATAATTTACTATAGAAAAGGCAATCCCTGGCGTAATTAAAATTTGCGACAGTAAAAAATTATTTTTTGAAAAATTTACTATAGAAAAGACAATCTCTGGCGCAATTAAAATTTGCGACAGTTGAAAATTATTTTTTGAATAATTTACTATAGAAAAGGCAATCCCTGGCGTAATTAAAATTTGCGACAGTTGAAAATTATTTTTTGAATAATTTACTATAGAAAAGGCAATCCCTGGCGCAATTAAAATTTGCGACAGTAAAAAATTATTTTTTTGCAAAATTTACTATAGAAAAGGCAATCCCTGGCGTAATTAAAATTTGCGACAGTAGAAAATTATTTTTTGAATAATTTACTATAGAAAAGGCAATCCCTGGCGTAATTAAAATTTGCGACAGTTGAAAATTATTTTTTGAAAAATTTACTGTAGAAAAGGCAATCCCTGGCGCAATTAAAATTTGCGACAGTAGAAAACTATTTTTTGAATAATTTACTATAGAAAAGGCAATCCCTGGCGGATTTGAAATTTGCGACAGTAAAAAATTATTTTTTGAATAATTTACTACAGAAAAGGCAATCCCTGGCGCAATTAAAATTTGCGACAGTTGAAAATTATTTTTGAAAAGTTTACTATATAAAAGGCAATCCCTGGCGTAATTAAAATTTGCGACAGTAGAAAATTATTTTTTGAATAATTTACTATAGAAAAGGCAATCCCTGGCGTAATTAAAATTTGCGACAGTAGAAAATTATTTTTTGAATAATTTACTATAGAAAAGGCAAACCCTGGCGCAATTAAAATTTGCGACAGTTGAAAATTATTTTTTGAATAATTTACTATAGAAAAGGCAATCCCTGGCGTAATTAAAATTTGCGACAGTTGAAAATTATTTTTTGAATAATTTACTATAGAAAAGGCAATCCCTGGTGAATTTGAAATTTGCGACAGGAGAAAATTATTTTTTGAATAATTTACTATAGAAAAGGTAATCCCTGGCGTAATTAAAATTTGCGACAGTAGAAAATTATATTTTGAATAATTTACTATAGAAAAGGCAATCCCTGGCGCAATTAAAATTTGCGACAGTAGAAAATTATTTTTTGAATAATTTACTATAGAAAAGGCAATTCCTGGCGTAATTAAAATTTGCGACAGTTGAAAATTATTTTTTGAATAATTTACTATAGAAAAGGCAATCCCTGGCGTGATTAAAATTTGCGACAGTTGAAAATTATTTTTTGAATAATTTACTGTAGAAAAGGCAATCCCTGGCGTAATTAAAATTTGCGACAGTAGAAAATTATTTTTTGAATAATTTACTATAGAAAAGGCAATCCCTGGCGTAATTAAAATTTGGGACAGTATAAAATTATTTTTTGAATAATTTACTATAGAAAAGGCAATCCCTGGGATATTTAAAATTTGCGACAGTAAAAAATTATTTTTTGAATAATTTACTATAGAAAAGGCAATCCCTGGCGTAATTAAAATTTGCGACAGTAGAAAATTATTTTTTGAATAATTTACTATAGAAAAAGCAATCCCTGGCGTAATTAAAATTTGCGACAGTAGAAAATTATTTTTTGAATAATTTACTATAGAAAAGGCAATCCCTGGCGTAATTAAAATTTGCGACTGTAGAAAATTATTTTTTGAATAATTTACTATAGAAAAGGCAATCCCTGGCGTAATTAAAATTTGCGACATTTGAAAATTATTTTTTGAATAATTTACTATAGAAAAGGCAATCCCTGGCGTAATTAAAATTTGCGACAGTAAAAAATTATTTTTTGAATAATTTACTATAGAAAAGGCAATCCCTGGCGTAATTAAAATTTGCGACAGTATAAAATTATTTTTTGAATAATTTACTATAGAAAAGGCAATCCCGGGCGTAATTAAAATTTGCGACAGTAGAAAATTATTTTTTGAATAATTTACTATAGAAAAGGCAATCCCTGGCGTAATTAAAATTTGCGACAGTAGAAAATTATTTTTTGAATAATTTACTATAGAAAAGGCAATCCCTGGCGTAATTAAAATTTGCGACAGTAGAAAATTATTTTTTGAATAATTTACTATAGAAAAGGCAATCCCTGGCGCAATTAAAATTTGCGACAGTTGAAAATTATTTTTTGAATAATTTACTATAGAAAAGGCAATCCCTGGCGCAATTAAAATTTGCGACAGTATAAAATTATTTTTTGAATAATTTACTATAGAAAAGGCAATCCCTGGCGTATTTAAAATTTGCGACAGTATAAAATTATTTTTTGAATAATTTACTATAGAAAAGGCAATCCCTGGCGTAATTAAAATTTGCGACAGTAGAAAATTATTTTTTGAATAATTTACTATAGAAAAGGCAATCCCTGGCGGATTTGAAATTTGCGACAGTAAAAAATTATTTTTTTGCAAAATTTACTATAGAAAAGGCAATCCCTGGCGTATTTAAAATTTGCGACAGTATAGAATTATTTTTTGAATAATTTACTATAGAAAAGGCAATCCCTGGGATATTTAAAATTTGCGACAGTAAAAAATTATTTTTTGGAAAATTTACTATACAAAAGGCAATCCCTGGCGCAATTAAAATTTGCGACAGTAGAAAATTATTTTTTGAATAATTTACTGTAGAAAAGGCAATCCCTGGCGTAATTAAAATTTGCGACAGTAGAAAATTATTTTTTGAAAAGTTTACTAAAGAAAAGGCAATCCCTGGCGCAATTAAAATTTGCAACAGTAAAAAATTATTTTTTGCAAAATTTACTGTAGAAAAGGCAATCCCTGGCGCAATTAAAACTTGCGATAGTAAAAAATTATTTTTTGAATAATTTACTATAGAAAAGGCAATCCCTGGCGGATTTGAAATATGCGACAGTAAAAAATTATTTTTTGAATAATTTACTATAGAAAAGGCAATCCCTGGCGTAATTAGAATTTGCGACAGTAGAAAATTATTTTTTGAAAAATTTACTATAGAAAAGGCAATCCCTGGCGTAATTAAAATTTGCGACAGTAGAAAATTATTTTTTGAATAATTTACTATAGAAAAGGCAATCCCTGGCGGATTTGAAATTTGCGACAGTTGAAAATTATTTTTTGAATAATTTACTATAGAAAAGGCAATCCCTGGCGTAATTAAAATTTGCGACAGTTGAAAATTATTTTTTGAATAATTTACTATAGAAAAGGCAATCCCTGGCGTAATTAAAATTTGCGACAGTTGAAAATTATTTTTTGAATAATTTACTATAGAAAAGGCAATCCCTGGCGTAATTAAAATTTGCGAGAGTAGAAAATTATTTTTTGAATAATTTACTATAGAAAAGGCAATCCCTGGCGCAATTAAAATTTGCGACAGTTGAAAATTATTTTTTGAATAATTTACTATAGAAAAGGCAATCCCTGGCGTAATTAAAATTTGCGACATTAGAAAATTATTTTTTGAATAATTTACTATAGAAAAGGCAATCCCTGGCGTAATTAAAATTTGCGACAGTTGAAAATTATTTTTTGAATAATTTACTATAGAAAAGGCAATCCCTGGCGCAATTAAAATTTGCGACAGTTGAAAATTATTTTTTGAATAATTTACTATAGAAAAGGCAATCGCTGGCGTAATTAAAATTTGCGACAGTTGAAAATTATTTTTTGAATAATTTACTATAGAAAAGGCAATCCCTGGCGGATTTGAAATTTGCGACAGTTGAAAATTATTTTTTGAATAATTTACTATAGAAAAGGCAATCCCTGGCGCAATTAAAATTTGCGACAGTAAAAAATTAATTTGTGAGAAATTTACTATAGAAAAGGCAATCCCTGGGATATTTAAAATTTGCGACAGTTGAAAATTATTTTTTGAATAATTTACTATAGAAAAGGCAATCCCTGGCGTAATTAAAATTTGCGACAGTAGAAAATTATTTTTTGAATAATTTACTATAGAAAAGGCAATCCCTGGCGTAATTAAAATTTGCGACAGTAGAAAATTATTTTTTGAATAATTTACTATAGAAAAGGCAATCCTTTGGGATATTTAAAATTTGCGACAGTAAAAAATTATTTTTTGAAAAATTTACTATAGAAAAGGCAATCCCTGGCGGATTTGAAATTTGCGACAGTAGAAAATTAGTTTTTGAATAATTTACTAAAGAAAAGGCAATCCCTGGCGCAATTAAAATTTGCGACAGTTGAAAATTATTTTTTGAATAATTTACTATAGAAAATGCAATCCCTGGCGTATTTAAAATTTTCGACAGTAAAAAATTATTTTCTGAATAATTTACTATAGAAAGGCAATCCCTGGCGTATTTAAAATTTGCGACAGTAAAAAATTAATTTTTGAAAAATTTACTGTAGAAAAGGCAATCCCTGGCGTAATTAAAATTTGCGACAGTTGAAAATTATTTTTTGAATAATTTACTATAGAAAAGGCAATCCCTGGGTTATTTAAAATTTGCGACAGTATAAAATTATTTTTTGAATAATTTACTATAGAAAAGGCAATCCCTGGCGTAATTAAAATTTGCGACAGTATAAAATTATTTTTTGAATAATTTACTATAGAAAAGGCAATCCCTGGCGTAATTAAAATTTGCGACAGTTGAAAATTATTTTTTGAATAATTTACTATAGAAAAGGCAATCCCTGGCGTATTTAAAATTTGCGACAGTATAAAATTATTTTTTGAATAATTTACTGTAGAAAAGGCAATCCCTTGCGCAATTAAAATTTGCGACAGTTGAAAATTATTTTTTGAATAATTTACTATAGAAAAGGCAATCCCTGGCGCACTTAAAATTTGCGACAGTAAAAAATTATTTTTTGAATTATTTACTATAGAAAAGGCAATCCCTGGCGCAATTAAAATTTTTGACAGTTGAAAATTATTTTTTGAATAATTTACTATAGAAAAGGCAATCCCTGGCATATTTAAAATTTGCGACAGTAAAAAATTATTTTTTGAATAATTTACTATAGAAAAGGCAATCCCTGGTGTAATTAAAATTTGCGACAGTTGAAAATTATTTTTTGAATAATTTACTATAGAAAAGGCAATCCCTGGCGTAATTAAAATTTGCGACAGTTGAAAATTATTTTTTGAATAATTTACAATAGAAAAGGCAATCCCTGGCGCAATTAAAATTTGCGACAGTTGAAAATTATTTTTTGAATAATTTACTATAGAAAAGGCAATCCCTGGCGTAATTAAAATTTGCGAGAGTTGAAAATTATTTTTTGAATAATTTACTATAGAAAAGGCAATCCCTGGGATATTTAAAATTTGCGACAGTAAAAAATTATTTTTTGAATAATTTACTATAGAAAAGGCAATCCCTGGCGCAATTAAAATTTGCGACAGTATAAAACTATTTTTTGAATAATTTACTATAGAAAAGGCAATCCCTGGCGTAATTAAAATTTGCGACAGTAGAAAATTATTTTTTGAATAAAATTGCGTTTTCTATAGTAAATTATTCAAAAAATAATCTTATACTGTCGCAAATTTTAAGTGCGCCAGGGATTGCCTTTTCTATAGTAAATTATTCAAACAATAATTTTTTACTGTCGCAAATTTCAAATCCGCCAGGGATTGCCTTTTCTATAGTAAATTATTCAAAAAATAATTTTCTACTGTCGCAAATTTTAATTGCGCCAGGGATTGCCTTTTCTATAGTAAATTTTTCAAAAATTAATTTTTTACTGTCGCAAATTTTAAATACGCCAGGGATTGCCTTTTCTTTAGTAAATTATTCAAAAAATAATTTTCTACTGTCGCAAATTTCAAATCCGCCAATGATTGCCTTTTCTATAGTAAATTTTTCAAAAAATAATTTTTTACTGTCGCAAATTTTAAATATCCCAAAGGATTGCGTTTCTATAGTAAATTATTCAAAAAATAATTTTCTACTGTCGCAAATTTTAATTACGCCAGGGATTGCCTTTTCTATAGTAAATTATTCAAAAAATAATTTTCTACTGTCGCAAATTTTAATTACGCCAGGGATTGCCTTTTCTATAGTAAATTATTCAAAAAATAATTTTCAACTGTCGCAAATTTGAAATATCCCAGGGATTGCCTGTTCTATAGTAAATTTCTCACAAATTAATTTTTTACTGTCGCAAATTTTAATTGCGCCAGGGATTGCCTTTTCTATAGTAAATTATTCAAAAAATAATTTTCAACTGTCGCAAATTTCAAATCCGCCAGGGATTGCCTTTTCTATAGTAAATTATTCAAAAAATAATTTTCAACTATCGCAATTGCCTTTTCTATAGTAAATTTTTCAAAATATTAATTTTTTACTGTCGCAAATTTTAATTACGCCAGGGATTGCCTTTTCTATAGTAAATTATTCAAAAAATAATTTTCAACTGTCGCAAATTTTAATTGCGCCAGGGATTGCCTTTTCTATAGTAAATTATTCAAAAAATAATTTTCAACTGTCGCAAATTTTAATTGCGCCAGGGATTGCCTTTTCTATAGTAAACTTTTCAAAAAATAATTTTCAACTGTCGCAAATTTTAATTGCGCCAGGGATTGCCTTTTATATAGTAAATTTTGCAAAAAATAATTTTCAACTGTCGCAAATTTTAATTACGCCAGGAATTGCCTTTTCTATAGTAAATTTTGCAAAAAAATAATTTTCTACTGTCGCAAATTTTAATTACGCCAGGGATTGCCTTTTCTATAGTAAATTATTCAAAAAATAATTTTCAACTGTCGCAAATTTTAATTACGCCAGGGATTGCCTTTTCTATAGTAAACTTTTCAAAAAATAATTTTCAACTGTCGCAAATTTTAATTGCGCCAGGGATTGCCTTTTATATAGTAAATTTTGCAAAAAATAATTTTCAACTGTCGCAAATTTTAATTACGCCAGGAATTGCCTTTTCTACAGTAAATTATTCAAAAAATAATTTTCAACTGTCGCAAATTTTAATTACTCCAGGGATTGCCTTTTCTACAGTAAATTTTTCAAAAATTAATTTTTTACTGTCGCAAATTTTAAATACGCCAGGGATTGCCTTTTCTTTAGTAAATTATTCAAAAAATAATTTTCTACTGTCGCAAATTTCAAATCCGCCAGGGATTGCCTTTTCTATAGTAAATTTTTCAAAAAATAATTTTTTACTGTCGCAAATTTTAAATATCCCAAAGGATTGCCTTTCTATAGTAAATTATTCAAAAAATAATTTTCTACTGTCGCAAATTTTAATTACGCCAGGGATTGCCTTTTCTATAGTAAATTATTCAAAAAATAATTTTCAACTGTCGCAAATTTTAAATATCCCAGGGATTGCCTTTTCTATAGTAAATTTCTCACAAATTAATTTTTTACTGTCGCAAATTTTAATTGCGCCAGGGATTGCCTTTTCTATAGTAAATTATTCAAAAAATAATTTTCAACTGTCGCAAATTTCAAATCCGCCAGGGATTGCCTTTTCTATAGTAAATTATTCAAAAAATAATTTTCAACTGTCGCAATTGCCTTTTCTATAGTAAATTTTTCAAAATATTAATTTTTTACTGTCGCAAATTTTAATTACGCCACGGATTGCCTTTTCTATAGTAAATTATTCAAAAAATAATTTTCAACTGTCGCAAATTTTAATTACGCCAGGGATTGCCTTTTCTACAGTAAATTATTCAAAAAATAATTTTCAACTGTCGCAAATTTTAATTACGCCAGGGATTGCCTTTTCTACAGTAAATTTTTCAAAAATTAATTTTTTACTGTCGCAAATTTTAAATACGCCAGGGATTGCCTTTTCTTTAGTAAATTATTCAAAAAATAATTTTCTACTGTCGCAAATTTCAAATCCGCCAGGGATTGCCTTTTCTATAGTAAATTTTTCAAAAAATAATTTTTTACTGTCGCAAATTTTAAATATCCCAAAGGATTGCCTTTCTATAGTAAATTATTCAAAAAATAATTTTCTACTGTCGCAAATTTTAATTACGCCAGGGATTGCCTTTTCTATAGTAAATTATTCAAAAAATAATTTTCTACTGTCGCAAATTTTAATTACGCCAGGGATTGCCTTTTCTATAGTAAATTATTCAAAAAATAATTTTCAACTGTCGCAAATTTTAAATATCCCAGGGATTGCCTTTTCTATAGTAAATTTCTCACAAATTAATTTTTTACTGTCGCAAATTTTAATTGCGCCAGGGATTGCCTTTTCTATAGTAAATTATTCAAAAAATAATTTTCAACTGTCGCAAATTTCAAATCCGCCAGGGATTGCCTTTTCTATAGTAAATTATTCAAAAAATAATTTTCAACTGTCGCAATTGCCTTTTCTATAGTAAATTTTTCAAAATATTAATTTTTTACTGTCGCAAATTTTAATTACGCCAGGGATTGCCTTTTCTATAGTAAATTATTCAAAAAATAATTTTCAACTGTCGCAAATTTTAATTGCGCCAGGGATTGCCTTTTCTATAGTAAATTATTCAAAAAATAATTTTCAACTGTCGCAAATTTTAATTGCGCCAGGGATTGACTTTTCTACAGTAAATTTCTCACAAATTATTTTTTTACTGTCGCAAATTTTAAGTGCGCCAGGGATTGCCTTTTCTATAGTAAATTATTCAAAAAATAATTTTTTACTGTCGCAAATTTTAAATACGCCAGGGATTGCTTTTTCTGTAGTATATTTTGCAAAAAAATAATTTTCTACTGTCGCAAATTTTAATTACGCCAGGGATTGCCTTTTCTATAGTAAATTATTCAAAAAATAATTTTCTATAGTAAATTATTCAAAAAATAATTTTCAACTGTCGCAAATTTTAATTACGCCAGGGATTGCCTTTTCTATAGTAAATTATTAAAAAAATAATTTTATACTGTCGCAAATTTTAATTGCGCCAGGGATTGCCTTTTCTACAGTAAACTTTTCAAAAAATAATTTTCAACTGTCGCAAATTTCAAATCCGCCAGGGATTGCCTTTTCTATAGTAAATTATTCAAAAAATAATTTTCAACTGTCGCAAATTTTAATTACGCCAGGGATTGCCTTTTCTATAGTAAATTATTCAAAAAATAATTTTCAACTGTAGCAAAGTTTAATTACGCCAGGGATTGCCTTTTCTATAGTAAACTTTTCAAAAAATAATTTTCAACTGTCGCAAATTTCAAATCCGCCAGGGATTGCCTTTTCTATAGTAAATTATTCAAAAAATAATTTTCAACTGTCGCAAATTTTAATTACGCCAGGGATTGCCTTTTCTATAGTAAATTATTCAAAAAATAATTTTCAACTGTCGCAAATTTTAATTGCGCCAGGGATTGCCTTTTCTATAGTAAATTATTCAAAAAATAATTTTTTACTGTCGCAAATTTTAAGTGCGCCTGGGATTGCCTCTTCTATAGTAAATTATTCAACAAATAATTTTATACTGTGGCAAATTTCAAATCCGCCAGGGATTGCCTTTTCTATAGTAAATTATTCAAAAAATAATTTTCTACTGTCGCAAATTTTAATTGCGCCAGGGATTGCCTTTTCTATAGTAAATTTTTCAAAATATTAATTTTTTACTGTCGCAAATTTTAATTACGCCAGGGATTGCCTTTTCTATAGTAAATTATTCAAAAAATAATTTTCAACTGTCGCAAATTTTAATTGCGCCAGGGATTGCCTTTTCTATAGTAAATTATTCAAAAAATAATTTTCAACTGTCGCAAATTTTAATTGCGCCAGGAATTGCCTTTTCTACAGTAAATTTCTCACAAATTAATTTTTTACTGTCGCAAATTTTAAGTGCGCCAGGGATTGCCTTTTCTATAGTAAATTATTCAAAAAATAATTTTTTACTGTCGCAAATTTTAAATACGCCAGGGATTGCCTTTTCTATAGTAAATTTTGCAAAAAAATAATTTTCTACTGTCGCAAGTTTTAATTACGCCAGGGATTGCCTTTTCTATAGTAAATTATTCAAAAAATAATTTTCAACTGTCGCAAATTTTAATTACGCCAGGGATTGCTTTTCTATAGTAAACTTTTCAAAAAATAATTTTCAACTGTCGCAAATTTTAATTGCGCCAGGGATTGCCTTTTCTATAGTAAATTTTGCAAAAAATAATTTTCAACTGTCGCAAATTTTAATTGCGCCAGGGATTTCCTTTTCTATAGTAAACTTTTCAAAAAATAATTTTCAACTGTCGCAAATTTCAAATCCGCCAGGGATTGCCTTTTCTATAGTAAATTATTCAAAAAATAATTTTCAACTGTCGCAAATTTTAATTACGCCAGGGATTGCCTTTTCTATAGTAAATTATTCAAAAAATAATTTTATACTGTCGCAAATTTTAATTGCGCCAGGGATTGCCTTTTCTATAGTAAACTTTTCAAAAAATAATTTTCAAATGTCGCAAATTTCAAATCCGCCAGGGATTGCCTTTTCTATAGTAAACTTTTCAAAAAATAATTTTCAACTGTCGCAAATTTTAATTACGCCAGGGATTGCCTTTTCTATAGTAAACTTTTCAAAAAATAATTTTCAACTGTCGCAAATTTTAATTACGCCAGGGATTGCCTTTTCTATAGTAAATTATTCAAAAAATAATTTTCAACTGTCGCAAATTTAAATTACGCCAGGGATTGCCTTTTCTATAGTAAATTATTCAAAAAATAATTTTCAACTGTCGCAAATTTTAATTACGCCAGGGATTGCCTTTTCTATAGTAAATTATTCAAAAAATAATTTTATACTGTCGCAAATTTTAATTGCGCCAGGGATTGCCTTTTCTATAGTAAACTTTTCAAAAAATAATTTTCAAATGTCGCAAATTTCAAATCCGCCAGGGATTGCCTTTTCTATAGTAAACTTTTCAAAAAATAATTTTCAACTGTCGCAAATTTTAATTACGCCAGGGATTGCCTTTTCTATAGTAAACTTTTCAAAAAATAATTTTCAACTGTCGCAAATTTTAATTACGCCAGGGATTGCCTTTTCTATAGTAAATTATTAAAAAAATAATTTTATACTGTCGCAAATTTTAATTGCGCCAGGGATTGCCTTTTCTACAGTAAACTTTTCAAAAAATAATTTTCAACTGTCGCAAATTTCAAATCCGCCAGGGATTGCCTTTTCTATAGTAAATTATTCAAAAAATAATTTTCAACTGTCGCAAATTTTAATTACGCCAGGGATTGCCTTTTCTATAGTAAATTATTCAAAAAATAATTTTCAACTGTAGCAAAGTTTAATTACGCCAGGGATTGCCTTTTCTATAGTAAACTTTTCAAAAAATAATTTTCAACTGTCGCAAATTTCAAATCCGCCAGGGATTGCCTTTTCTATAGTAAATTATTCAAAAAATAATTTTCAACTGTCGCAAATTTTAATTACGCCAGGGATTGCCTTTTCTATAGTAAATTATTCAAAAAATAATTTTCAACTGTCGCAAATTTTAATTGCGCCAGGGATTGCCTTTTCTATAGTAAATTATTCAAAAAATAATTTTTTACTGTCGCAAATTTTAAGTGCGCCTGGGATTGCCTCTTCTATAGTAAATTATTCAACAAATAATTTTATACTGTGGCAAATTTCAAATCCGCCAGGGATTGCCTTTTCTATAGTAAATTATTCAAAAAATAATTTTCTACTGTCGCAAATTTTAATTGCGCCAGGGATTGCCTTTTCTATAGTAAATTTTTCAAAATATTAATTTTTTACTGTCGCAAATTTTAATTACGCCAGGGATTGCCTTTTCTATAGTAAATTATTCAAAAAATAATTTTCAACTGTCGCAAATTTTAATTGCGCCAGGGATTGCCTTTTCTATAGTAAATTATTCAAAAAATAATTTTCAACTGTCGCAAATTTTAATTGCGCCAGGAATTGCCTTTTCTACAGTAAATTTCTCACAAATTAATTTTTTACTGTCGCAAATTTTAAGTGCGCCAGGGATTGCCTTTTCTATAGTAAATTATTCAAAAAATAATTTTTTACTGTCGCAAATTTTAAATACGCCAGGGATTGCCTTTTCTATAGTAAATTTTGCAAAAAAATAATTTTCTACTGTCGCAAGTTTTAATTACGCCAGGGATTGCCTTTTCTATAGTAAATTATTCAAAAAATAATTTTCAACTGTCGCAAATTTTAATTACGCCAGGGATTGCTTTTCTATAGTAAACTTTTCAAAAAATAATTTTCAACTGTCGCAAATTTTAATTGCGCCAGGGATTGCCTTTTCTATAGTAAATTTTGCAAAAAATAATTTTCAACTGTCGCAAATTTTAATTGCGCCAGGGATTTCCTTTTCTATAGTAAACTTTTCAAAAAATAATTTTCAACTGTCGCAAATTTCAAATCCGCCAGGGATTGCCTTTTCTATAGTAAATTATTCAAAAAATAATTTTCAACTGTCGCAAATTTTAATTACGCCAGGGATTGCCTTTTCTATAGTAAATTATTCAAAAAATAATTTTATACTGTCGCAAATTTTAATTGCGCCAGGGATTGCCTTTTCTATAGTAAACTTTTCAAAAAATAATTTTCAAATGTCGCAAATTTCAAATCCGCCAGGGATTGCCTTTTCTATAGTAAACTTTTCAAAAAATAATTTTCAACTGTCGCAAATTTTAATTACGCCAGGGATTGCCTTTTCTATAGTAAACTTTTCAAAAAATAATTTTCAACTGTCGCAAATTTTAATTACGCCAGGGATTGCCTTTTCTATAGTAAATTATTCAAAAAATAATTTTCAACTGTCGCAAATTTAAATTACGCCAGGGATTGCCTTTTCTATAGTAAATTATTCAAAAAATAATTTTCAAATGTCGCAAATTTCAAATCCGCCAGGGATTGCCTTTTCTATAGTAAATTATGCAAAAAATAATTTTTACTGTCGCAAATTTCAAATCCGCCAGGGATTGCCTTTTCTATAGTAAATTATTCAAAAAATAATTTTCAACTTTCGCAAATTTTAATTACACCAGGGATTGCCTTTTCTATAGTAAATTATTCAAAAAATAATTTTCTACTTTCGCAAATTTTAAGTGCGCCAGGGATTGCCTTTTCTATAGTAAACTTTTCAAAAAATAATTTTCAACTGTCGCAAATTTTAATTACGCCAGGGATTGCCTTTTCTATAGTAAATTATTCAAAAAATAATTTTTTACTGTCGCAAATTTTAAGTGCGCCAGGGATTGCCTTTTCTATAGTAAATTATTCAAAAAATAATTTTATACTGTCGCAAATTTCAAATCCGCCAGGGATTGCCTTTTCTATAGTAAATTATTCAAAAAATAATTTTCAACTGTCGCAAATTTTAATTACGCCAGGATTGCCTTTTCTATAGTAAATTATTCAAAAATAATTTTCAAATGTCGCAAATTTTAATTACGCCAGGGATTGCCTTTTCTATAGTAAACTTTTCAAAAAATAATTTTCAACTGTCGCAAATTTTAATTACGCCAGGGATTGCCTTTTCTATAGTAAATTATTCAAAAAATAATTTTCAACTGTCGCAAATTTAAATTACGCCAGGGATTGCCTTTTCTATAGTAATTATTCAAAAAATAATTTTCAACTGTCGCAAATTTTAATTGCGCCAGGGATTGCCTTTTCTATAGTAAATTATTCAAAAAATAATTTTTTTACTGTCGCAAATTTTAAGTGCGCCAGGGGATTGCCTTTTCTATAGTAAATTATTCAAAAAATAATTTTATACTGTCGCAAATTTCAAATCCGCCAGGGATTGCCTTTTCTATAGTAAATTATGCAAAAAATAATTTTTTACTGTCGCAAATTTCAAATCCGCCAGGGATTGCCTTTTCTATAGTAAATTATTCAAAAAATAATTTTCAACTTTCGCAAATTTTAATTACACCAGGATTGCCTTTTCTATAGTAAATTATTCAAAAATAATTTTCTACTTTCGCAAATTTTAAGTGCGCAGGGATTGCCTTTTCTATAGTAAATTATTCAAAAAATAATTTTTTACTGTCGCAAATATTAAATACGCCAGGGATTGCCTTTTCTATAGTAGATTATTCAAAAAATAATTTTCAACTGTCGCAAATTTTAATTACGCCAGGGATTGCCTTTTCTATAGTAAATTATTCAAAAAATAATTTTTTACTATCGCAAATTTTAAATACGCCAGGGATTGCCTTTTTTATAGTAAATTATTCAAAAAATAATTTTCTACTGTCGCAAATTTTAATTACGCCAGGGATTGCCTTTTCTATAGTAAATTATTCAAAAAATAATTTTCAACTGTCGCAAATTTCAAATCCGCCAGGGATTGCCTTTTCTATAGTAAATTATGCAAAAAATAATTTTTTACTGTCGCAAATTTCAAATCCGCCAGGGATTGCCTTTTCTATAGTAAATTATTCAAAAAATAATTTTC